>JAOTRH010212453.1:0-10834 GCA_034768845.1 Heliamphora exappendiculata | reverse complement strand
GTTAATATATGAAAATTTTCTTTTACAAACACAACACAGAGCAGAGAGAAAAAAAAAAAACAAAACAAAACAAAAAAACAAACAGGAAGGAAAACAACTTACTTTCTATTTCTAGTACTCAACCAAAAGCATTGGTTGAGGATAGAGTAGCAGCTATGGAGACGGAGCTGTGCTCTATCATCATTGTCGCTCTCTCTTAGAATCCATTCCATTTTATTCGATTCTCTCTTCCCACCCAATCCTTTTCTTCTTCTCCAACCATGTCTCTTAAATTTCATTTATTCTCTCACTCTAATCTCCCTCCAAGTCTATACATTTTCTCTCTCTACAGTATGTATATATATATATATATACACGTATATATTACAATAATGCATGAATTAGAACAGTGGTTCAAAGACTTCATTGCATCAGATTCAAAAAAGCTTAATTTTACCGTGCTTTGAATACGAATTGCTTCGTTAACGCAGAACTGTTTCTTAAATCGACTGTTCCTTCTTTGTTCCTATTATTTGTTTTTACAAAGTGGTCAAAAATCTATTTGTCATGTTTTTGGTGAACTAGCCGAAGAGAGAGCAAGAGTTCTTATTGGCAGAAATATTAATTCGGTCAATTTTTCGATAAAATTTTTCGAGACTCGCAGCATCACTCATAATATTTATACAAATAGAGCTCATGCATCACAGAGTTTAAAACTAGTAAGGTACAAATAAAACAACCAAATATATAAACCCATTCATTACCACATGATATATATATATATAGTGAGAGCCTGAAAAAAAGTGTGTGACAGCCCACACTATTATTTATCCTTCAATTTTTTTCCAGTATCCTCCTTTTTTTTCTTCTAGTCCAATCCTCACACAACAAATGCATCTTTGATTGAATGATTTGTAGCTTCTCATTTTTCCAAAAGATAAATGAATAAAAATAAGACATTCCACTTTAAAATTTAAAATATCATCATCGATGCATTTGCTGCATCAAGTGAAAAAGATACAAGCATATTCGACGCTTTGCTATTCTCTTAGGAAAACTCCTAAAATTACGACTTTCAGTTCTAGGACTAAAATCAAGTAGTTGAAATAAGCTCTATTCAATCAAATGAGTTATTTGACTTAAAGTTGAGATTTTTTTTTTAGTTTTAAACTTTTAAGCCAAATAAGGACTCATTTGGTTACCCATAGCTTTTGATTTTCTTTTTACTTAAGTACAAAAGACAGAAAAAATCATTTATTTCTATTCTAAAATGTTACAAATAGCATTTCGTTTAAGGCTTAAATCAACAAATCGACTTTAAACCAGTTTTCAAAGAAGGTGAATGCATAACAAGTGCTTGGGACAGAAAGGTACATTTCTTCTTTATACACTCATTTTCAACAAAAGAAAAATTTGTGATATCACCATTAGGGACAAAGCCCTAATGGTATTTCCGTGCGTGCACCCCCATTAGGCCATCACCTCTATCATCTTCTTCATCTCCGGCAAGGCGCCGCCACCGGCTGCCTCTGTAAATCCCCATCCCACCCACCCCCACTCACCAATTTTCAAACACCTACGTGACCACCCCTTTGACGTACGAAGTCCTCCCACTGGTGGTTTGGTACATTGCCACTCTACTCCATTATTATAACAATTTAGCTACAAATAATATATTTTTCGCAACATCGTTGCATACTTAAAAGTACATTGTAACGGTGGCCTTCACACCAAGTATTAGTGCGAAATCTACCACGTAAATCATCGCATACTCATAAATACGGTGTAACTGTAGCCCCCACACCAAGTGTTAATAGGAAACCTATCACACTTGTAAGTGCATGGTAGTTCATACATTGTAAAAATGCAGTATCTCTGAACATTTTCTTTTTTTTTTATTATAAATTAAGCTCAATCAAAATCAACCCTGCTTTTCTACCATCATACCTTTTATTAGATGCTGAGAAAGAGAAAAGAAAAAAGAAGCATCCCTCGCTCAAATGGCCAAACCATCCCTTCTTCTACTCTTTCTATTCTTCATCATCTCCTTCATCCGTTCTTCATTTTGTTGTCCCCATGATCAAAAGCAAGCCCTTCTCCTATTCAAATCCTACTTCTTCAACGTCTCCATCTCCAACTCCTCAGATATTTCCTTGTTTGCCTTAGAATCCTGGAACTCCACTGCTTCTGATTGTTGCACTTGGGACAGAGTTGTTTGCGATTCTCGGCCGCGTTTTGGTTCTTCAAGGCCTGTCATTGCTCTCCATCTTGATTCCATCAGTCCCCTTTTCTTTCTGGAACCCAAGACGGTGATCACTTCCGAGGTCTTGACGCATCTTTTTCGCATTACAAGTTTGATTCTACTCGACCTCTCCTTCAACTCTTTACAAGGCGAGATCCCTGGTGACGGGTTTTCTAATCTTACCAAACTGGTTCATCTTGACCTGATGCAGAATAGCTTCCATGGCTCCATCCCACCACAGTTTTTTCACCACCTGAGGTTTCTGCAGTATCTGGACTTGAGTGGCAACTCATTGAGTGGGGCTCTGAGTCCCCAACTGGGCTATCTTAGAAACCTCAAGGAATTGAACTTGGAAGACAATTTCTTTACTGGGAAAATCCCAGAAGAGATTGGGAACCTTACCAAGTTGCAGAAATTCTCTCTTCGGCAGAACGGGTTCTATGGAGGAATTCCATCTTCGTTGCTGTGTCTGAAAGAACTTCAGGTACTGGACCTGAGGAGCAATTCCTTGTCAATGAAGATTCCTCCCGAGATTGGAAATTTATCTAACATTTTGACGTTGGCCTTGAGCAAGAACAGATTCACCGGCGGGATCCCACTCTCGATACAGAGAATGAGCAAGTTGGAAACACTTCGGCTAGAAGACAATATGCTTATAGGAGAAATTCCTACTTGGTTGTTCAATTCCAAGGCACTGAAGAATTTGTTTCTCGGAGGAAATGGGCTGAGATGGAATAAGAATAACAATGTGAAGATTGTGCCCACCAAGTGTATGTTATCTCAACTCTCTCTTAAGTGTTGTGGGCTTGAAGGTCAAATCCCAGAATGGATTTCCACCCAAAAGACTCTTGATTTTCTTGATCTAAGTGAGAACAAGTTGGAAGAAACATTCCCAAATTGGCTTGCTGAGATGGAAGTCGGCAGTATCATTCTGTCAGATAACAAGCTCAGCGGTTCTCTCCCGCCTCGTCTTTTTAAATCTCTGAGCTTATCAATCCTTGCTCTCTCCCGAAACAATTTCTCCGGTGAGTTGCCGGAAAATATTGGCGACGCTAATGAGATCATGATTCTTATGTTGGCTGGAAACAACTTTTCAGGCCCAATTCCAGCTTCCATTTCTAAGATTTATCGCCTGTTATTGTTGGACTTGTCCAGAAACAGATTTTCTGGCAACACATTGCCGGTTTTCAGCCCAGATGCCTTGCTCGCTTTCGTTGATTTCTCCTCGAATGAACTCTCGGGTGAGATTCCAGTGACTTTTTCTCGGGAAACTAGGATTCTCGCATTAGGAAAGAATAAGTTCTCAGGTGCCTTGCCTCGGAATCTGACTCGCTTCAACAAGCTTCAACACCTCGATCTCCATGACAACAGAATCACAGGTGAACTGCCGGCGTTTCTTTCTGAAATCTCCACTATCCAAGTCCTGAACTTACGAAATAATACCCTTCGAGGTTCGATCCCCAAAGGATTTTCCAACCTTACAAGCCTCCAAATTCTCGATTTGTCATCCAACAATGTCACAGGAAAAATCCCCGCAGAAATGGGGAATCTTGTCGGAATGATTGAAACACCAGACACATATTCATCAATCTCGGATATGTTTACCTTCTCAATTGAGTTCAATGACTTGCTGGTGAACTGGAAGAAATCCATACAAGGTCTTTCAAGCCACAGTCTTGCCATTTACTCTCTGCTAGACTTGTCAAAGAACCAACTTTCCGGTGAAATCCCGGGTTCATTCGGTGACCTCAAGGGCCTAAAGTTACTCAACATCTCTTACAACAGAATAGCCGGTGCGATACCGACAAATTTAGGTGAGTTAGAGAGTCTGGAGAGCTTAGATTTGTCGCACAACAAGCTATCCGGCTCAATCCCACAAACACTAGCAAAGCTACAAGAATTGACAACCTTGGACGTGAGCAACAATGAGCTCGTGGGTGAAATTCCGGTGGGGGGACAAATGGACACAATGAATGATCCAAACATGTATGCTAATAACAAAGGGTTATGTGGAATGCAGATTCGGGTGCAGTGCCCGGATCAGAAACTGCCACTGCCGAAACCACAGGATGATGAGACTGAGGAATCGTGGTTTTCATGGAAAGGAGCTGCAATTGGGTTTCCACTCGGCTTCTTCATATCAATAGGTATCATTGGTCTCACCGGACATTTGTTCCCGGCAACACCTCCAAATCGCCTCAGCTTCACAAGACGACAAAGAGTTTAATCATTGTAGTACTGTAAGGTCTCTGCAAGTCAATTAAGATCTAAAATACCAACAAGGTTAAAGGCCTTAACTCCAAGTAAACAAAACAACAGCAACAGCGCTTTTTCCAGATTTCCATCATATACTTGTTGGAATTCAATGTTTTGATGCATGTTTAGAAGTCAAAAAGTGGACAAAAGATCTCGTATTCCAAATTTTGTTGCGGACCAGCCTGAATTCCAAATCGGGTGGGACATAACCCACTTTCCCCAATCACGCAACCTTCCATATTTTGTTTTGTTGGTTTTCTTCCACATACAATTGAAGATAAGTCCTCGTTAACATGATTCAAAACCGCGGTATTTTAGTGCCATGCACGATTTGGATATAGATTCCTTACATATGATGTCCAATTTGTTCAATGTTAATCAAACAAAGCATTTAAACAGCACGACCAAGTCATAAAAGCAACTTGCAAGTCTTTATCATTCCTCAATCAAATGCCATAGTTCATGTTATGACTAAATCGAATCAAACTAGAAGAAAACAAATAAGGAGTAGCACAAGAACACAAGGTTTACATAGTTTGGTTGAAAGCCTAAATTCACGAGCAAGATTGGGAGAAGATGCTTTATGTAAAATAGGATAATATAATCAGCCGGCTGTAACCTTATCTCTCACATAAAATCCTTAGATTCCGAAAGATCTAATATATCTGTATATATAGAAAATATTAATATCACTACTCGGATCAGATCTATAGGCCAAATCTAATTATTTGCCGATAAAATGGATTACACAGATCGTAAATGGTTATAAGAGAAACCGAATTAAAGACAAGACACCAACCCACAATAGTACCATCTAATATTGATACTTCTGAGCCTTTATTTATATTTTCTTTCATTTCCTACCTTCTAATAAGCAAGCGCATTGCGTATAATCACGATGAAATACACTATAGAAGCCAAAAATCTCTATAGAAGAAAAGATGGATGTTAATGCAACAATATTGATGATAGTAATGGCCACGACATTTCTTCTATTAAGAAATATTTTTTCATCTGAAAAGGATTTCTGTCAACAACCATTCACATTAGAGCCATAAATTTTATGATATAGAGAAACAATGGTGGTTGACGAAACAAGGAAAATGATTAAGAACCTGTGTAGGGTTTTTGTTATTAGTAGAAGAATCAACGTAGCAATGTAAAGAAGCAATAGCCTGTAGTTCTTACAAAAAGGATTCCAATTCTTGCCTAAGTCGAATTCTTGTAGAAAATTTTTAGTTTAGGAGCAACAGAACAACAGAACCAAAGAATATATCCGGCAACTTGTTTGTAATGGAGGCCATAAAACTATTTTCTCGTCTATTTTCTTGTCATTGTTGAAGCCACCATACGAATTTGCAGGTGAGCTCGTTGAGCAGCATCAAAGAATTATACAAACACAGCCTCTGTTCTCCATTTCGTTGCCAATATCCCCTGTATCACTGTTGCAAAATGAAGCCAAATTAATAATACAACTACACTTGGGTTGTGTCTGAAAAGATAAATTCATAATGGGAAAGAAGATTAAAGCTCTTTGGTAAACTATCGGTCAATACATTTTTAAATTTTGTATGATATCATCTTATTTCTAAACGAATCATCGGCAACATTTTCTATTCTGGATGCAGTTTGGTCAGAGGTGCTAAAATTGGAGACACATTTTCCACACGTCATAATTTAATCGTGGAGTTAGCACAGAAGGGAACCCTGTTTCAGGACCTTTGCCAGTTAAACTATGAATTGATTCCTGAGATCGCATCCAAGTTTCTCTAGGGAAAGTAAGAAGCAATCCCATGGGCATATATGATCAGAAATAATGAGGGTTTGATCTAAATTATCTTTGAGGGAGAGAAGAAAAATGCCTACTGTCCAACAAACATATGGAAATCTCCAAGATAAAGGAAGAATTGTGTCTGCTTTGCTTTTCTATCAAGTTTTTAGGTTCTTAGACAAGGGGAAATTGGGTTAAAATATTACTCTTAAAGTGGTATTTTGTTACATCTTTATCATCTATACAAGAAAGTGACATCGACCTAGGGAAACTGAATCGCCTCATTTTTACTGGAAATTTGTTAGAATTACATTTTCCCCAATAACAAATAAACTATGCATGAACACGAATATATGGTTCCTTGAATCCAAAAATAAAAATAAATAATATACTTTATGTCAATCAGAACTGGTATTTCATTCCACTGGAATGACATTTAGCCTTTGAATTCTTCACTCTTACGGAACCTCCTTTCGTGAGGTCTTGCCTACAGATTAAAGATGTAGAGGAGAAAGCATAAAAATGCAGAAGCATATCAAGATCAGAGCCTAGTATGAAAAATGTTAACAGAAAATACAAGCCAGTCCATTTTTATTTCTTTTTTATTTCCTTTGATAGAAAATTAAGGGGATGATGTCTTGAAATTTTGGTAACTCAACCATTCTTTATGCGGCTCATGCCCCGAGCTATGGGTTATTCATGTTCAGCATATGACCATGTGAATCCAAAGATGACCTTTGAACCTAGTTCCACAATTCCAAAGATGACCTTTGAACACCTTTGAACCTAGTTCCACAATTCCAAAGATGACGTTTGAACCTCTAGAAAGCAATCCACCAATAGACATGGGAATTTCCATCCACTAACAGACCACGGTTCAATGTCGTCCTCATGTTTCTTTCATCAGTCAAAATATTTGTCTTCAGCTAAAAATATATATAAATTTTATTGTCTTTTAAATACATTTTGTCATTAAGGGTTGATTTCGACAAGACTAGATTCTAGATGATGCCCCAACCTCAGATTGGTCAATTGAGCTGTGCTTCTGAAAGAAAAATGAGTTCTTTTACCGGGAATGCTGAGTAAACATTCACTCTTTTCCGCCTGGTACCCAACACATTAAATATGAGGCTTCAAGTTTAGCATGTGTTTGTTTTCTTTTCTTTTCTTTTCTTTTCTCATCTTCCCTCTTTTACTTATTCCAGTGATTCTTTCCTCCTTTAAAGATTTGTCCAACCGCATCTTCTCATTTAGCATTTGTATGCAATTTGTCAACAGTCCTTTCTGCTAGTTCTTTGGCCTGTGATTCTTACAAACTGGCCTCTTTCTCTCTCTCCCTCCCTTCCCCATTTGGGAGCAATGCATCCCAGTTTCTGGAAGATTCTCATCTATCTCGTCTAATAATCCTACAAGGGTCAATCTTACTCCGAACTCAGTTTGTCAACTAGTAACAATTTAAAAGGGCATCTCCAACCCTTCATCTTTTTTCTTTTTTTTTTCCCCTTCATAAAATTCAAATTTGTTAAAAAATGAACCAAAATTTAGCTCCAATCGTTTCATCAAATTTATACCAAATCAAGGAAAAACTTGAATTTTCATCACATCAAGGGAAAGGCAAGCTTTCCACCAAATTTAGTGAAAGAAGCTTTTGGGATAAGTTTGATTTTTTATAAGAAGATTCAGTGAAATGGTTAACAGATGAAGGATTGGAGCATTCAAATTTTTCTTCAAAAATGATTAAAATGATTTTTTGAGGGTAAGTTGAGAATTTTTTGAAAGAATTAATCAAAATAAAGCTTTTAACCAAAATTTATTCTCAAATCTAATGAATGAAAAGATGAAGAGTTGGTGATGGGCCTAAATCAAGACAGACAATTTCAGTTTAACCAAAATCAATAATTCCAGGAGAGGGTCACAATTTTGTGCAGAGCTAATCTCTTTTGACCAAATATGAAAAGAAACAGAAACAACAGAGAGAGAGAGAGAGAGAGAGAGAACCCACTTGGATTCAAATTCTTTGATCTCAACAAGTTCTTTCCCCAAGTTGTCCATCCATTGTACTTTCTTCTTTCTAACCTCTTTGGGTCCAGAAGACACCTCCCTGATACAGCTTTTGAGACCATTCTCTGCCTCCTCATTCCCATCTGCAATCTCTTCTTCCTTAATCTCAATGACCTCACAAGATAACTGATCAGAGGAATCAGTGACAGACACAACTGTTAAAGGGACATGTGGGGTATTTTCCAATTTCAAAGGCCCGGGATTGTACAGATGGGCAGCAGAGGGTTTGCAAAAGCAAATGAATGACGGACAATGGATCTTGCAAAACAAAACCCTCATGAAAATACTTTGGCTCATTAACTATTCATTTACAAATCTTAATTATGACATCAATAGTCCTTCATTTTCTTAGGTTTGAGTTGAATGGAGGGAAAATAAATGTCTATGTATAGAGGAATTGGAAATGAAATTATAAAAGATGACCAGATTCTTGGCAATTTGACACTCATCAGAGAAGAATATAGACTCTAGCCACTAAAAAACATTGAATCAAAGTAGAATAAGGACCCAAACTATACCCAATTGAGGGACTTCTCATCAGAGAATAGTGCTCAGAAGTTCGAAGGATTCTGGCGATGAACTCTTCAGTCTTTAAAGAGAAATGGGTATTGGGTACCTCCGAAACAAACCCTAAATTACCCAGAAACATCTGACTCTTGAGGTTTTATCAAGAAAGAAAAGACGAGACACAACATGTAATCTTGTCTCAGACAAAGAAAAACACAGAAGAGACTCTTTCATGCATCTGAAATGACCATCCTACCCTCACTGAGAACCTCCACTCTCAACCCAAATTGGAAATTCCAAGGGAGGAGAAGGAGATGTCTTTTTTGATCAAAGAGCTCAGATGAGAATAGAACAAAGAGAAGCGGAAGACTTTGCTGAGAAGCCTACAGCAGAGAAACCCATTTGAAAAACAGAACGACTAAGCATTCTATGATTGGGCAAGGAATCGTAAGTCTCGAAAATTATGATAAAAAATACATTATAATATATATATATATATATATATATAATTTTCGAAGGAGGTAATTAATCTCTGCTCCTACGAGGGTAACCGTAGCTCCTCCACTCCAAAAGCATTTCAATAGTAACTGTCAGAGACATTTTTATTCTGTACAAACACCTTTTCGAATTAAAAGTTGCTTTCCTTACCAACCAACATATAATGAAAGCTGTCCATGATAGATATATATATATATATATATATATATAAACTGCATAAAGAATGCTAAGATGAGAACTTTAAAGATCATACAAAGATTAGGGTCAATAAGTGTTGGGAGATTAGAACGACGATAATTAATTCCGTCCAAGATCAATCTCAAACACACAAATACGGAATAAATAACGAAAAGAAGAAAAAGAGAGACAATCGCACAAACACAAGGTTTACGTGATTTGACAAGTTGTGCCTACGTCCACGGGATCACACACTTTTACTATTGATTGGAGGTTACCAAAGAGAAAAGTATTTGGGAGAAAGATTACAAAAGAACAAAAGCAAAAACTTAAAACTCACCACGGCAGTTGCAACCCTAGCAACTTATAAATACATTCTCGCATAGACCGATCGATTGGTCTCATAGACAGATCGATCGATCTATCAAGCGGTCTTTCACTGCTTTTGATTTCTCGCCTGTAGACATGACTGATCGATCGGTCTTAACCATTGATCGATTTGTCTAACCCAAATCTGTATTTTTCTTCACATCTCAACAATTCTCCCACTTAAAGTAAAATCACTCCAAGCTTTGAGAAATCCCATCAACTTCTTCAACACCTTGAAACCACCAACACAACCACTCAATCCAGTGTGACCCAGCCTCTTGTCTTCTATCCCTGAAGACCAACAGAAGCTGAACTACGCCTCACCTTCTCCACTATCACAACTTTTGTAAACATGTCCGCAGGATTCTCGTTCGTATGAACCTTCTCCAGATTGAAATGCCCATCTTCCAGTTGAGACCGAATAAAATGATACTTAATATCAATATGTTTGGTCCTTGAATGAAATGCCGAATTTTTTTCCAGGTGTATAGCACTATAACTGTCGCTATACAACTGACACATGTCCTGACCTCTTTCAATTCTTTCAAGAAACCCTTTAGCCAGATTAGCTCTTTACACGCTTCAGTGGTTGCGACATATTCTGCCTCGGTGGTAGAGATTGTCACTATCTTTTGCAATCTGGAAATCCAGCTTACTGCTGCATTGCGTAGTGCTAGGTCTAGGCAACCCAAGAGGGGGGTGAATTGGGTCTTTTCTACAATAAAGAATTTAATTTTTTTTTAAAATTTTTTTAATATTGCAATAAGGCAGGGTATGCAAGTATATAATCAATGCAAATATTAATATATGAGGGATAGAAAAATAGAACCAGACACCAGGAATTTATAGTGATTCTGCTTTATTCTAGCCTACATTCACTGCTCAAGATCTCCCTTAAGTATTTTCACTATCCAGAATACTTCCGGGCGTATTCCAAGCCTTTACAAGCTTCAAGATTCCACTTGAGCTATCTG
>JAOTRH010212442.1:0-10835 GCA_034768845.1 Heliamphora exappendiculata | reverse complement strand
TCTTAAATTTTCTAAATATTGCTAAAATTTTTCCCTAAAATTTTCTAAATATTGCTAAAATTTTCCCAAAAATTTTTTAAAATTTTTCTCAAAATTTTCCTAATTTTCTCAAAATTTTTCTTAAATTTGTAGGATTTTTCTTAAATTTTCTAGAATTTTCTAAATATTGCTAAGAGTTTCTCAAAAAAATTTCAGAATGTTTCTAATTTTCTCAAAAATTTTCTTCAATTTATAGGATTTTACTAGAATTCTTCAAATATTTCTAGAATTTTTTCAAAATTTTTTAAAATTTTCCTCAAATATCTAGAATTTTTCTCAAAAATTTCTAGAGATTCTTAAAAAAAAATCTTCAAGTTTTTACAGATTTTGACCCAATTTTCTAAATTTTCTAAAAATTATGAAATTTTTGAAATGATTTTGCCTCAATTTGTGTTTTTCTCAGCTTTTTATTCTTAGGATTTTTCACTAAAATAATCGCCAATTTTGCTGATTGATTGAAAACCCTAGTTGTCCCTATTGTTTCAAACTCCATTGCAAAGGCACCTAAACTAGATTCAAATCCCAATCATCAATCAGCATTCACAACCATTCATCAAATACATCAAAATAAAACATCATCATCTATGATTTTATCATCATCAACAATCATCATCATTCATCACATCATCATATGGGGGGATTCTAGGCATGCGTCTACGTTTGAGATATTTCATACTCTGGTATTAAAACAAGTAAGGATGTGGTACTTACCGATGGACGTCGACGAGATATATGATGGTTAGGCTCCCGCAGAAGAAGGTCGGCAGCAACAGCATCCTCAGGAGGCTCATAGCGTCTCATTCCGTGAGGAACCACATGATATGGTAGTGGAGCGTAAGTGTGGGGGTCGAAGGGGGCTGGGCGACCATCTCCAGCGTCAGGATACAAGAAGTCAGCCACCTGCGCCACAGCAGCGGCATCTACCGCCACCTGCGCCACAGCAGCTGCTCGTGCCTCCTCAGTAACCCGGCGGGAGGCAAGCTCTGCCTCGAGCACAAGAGCATCCATCGCAGCAATGGGCTGATTAGAAGTGCTCCCACTAGCAGAAGAGTCTCGTCGTTCCCCCGAATCGTCATCTCCTTGATCCTGGCCCGCCATAAAAAGAAATGAGATCACGAATAATAGTGTAAACATCTTGTATCTCGAAAATATAAGAGAGAAGAGGCATCAAAGCTTAAAAGGCAAGAAAAACGAGAGAAAGTTTGAGGGAAGGTTGAGAGCGCGGAGAGCTAGAGAGAGAGAGCGAAGAGTGAGAATGGGCATGGTCTGTGTGCTCTGGAGAGTCTTGCACGCGTCTGGAGGTGGTGGTCGCCACATTCAATCTCGGCGGCCGCCAGGTCGCCCAAGAGACACACGGCGACCGCCGTGTCAGACGGATTAGTCCAGGCGGCCGCTAGTTCGTCAATCGTCATATCATTCCCATCACGGCGACCGCCAACTTTAGTTGGTGGCCCAGTATCAGTTCGCCATTATGATATTTAGGGGCTGTTTGGGCATTTTTTTATTATCATTATTATGCATTTATTTTATTCATTAAAAAAAATAACAAAAAATAATAAATAAATAATAATAATAATAATTTCCAGAAAACATAAAATCTTTTGATGTTTATTTCTGTGTACATGTTTTGTTTCTAAAAATAACTTTTAGAACTTTTCAAAAATAGTCTCGGAAGTTTCTTAAAAATACTTCGAGAAAATTTATGTGTGTTTTAAACCCTTATCTCTTTGAGGTATTTTCCACTACAATAAATTTAATTTTAAGCCATAAATTTGGTTTTTTTAAATTATTTTTAATCTTGTATCTTATCTCAAATTTTAGGTCTTAACTCAACGTGTTAATTTGTGATATCCTCTTGATAAATTTCAAAACCTTAACTTGGCTTTCATCTCATACTTCGCTCTGATTCGTCGGTCCTCCTCACGACCCTAAACTGACTCATTGGTCCTTCTCATGACCATAAACTAACTCGTCGGTCCTCCTCACGATCCTAAACTGACTCGTCGGTCCTTCTCATGACCATAAACTGACTCGTTGGTCCTCCTCACGACCTAAAACTGACTTCTCGATCATGCTCATGACCCTAAACTGACTCCTCGGTTCTCCTCATGGCCCTAAACTGACTCGTCGGTTCTCCTCACGACCTAAAACTGAATGATCTTTTTTTTCTTGATCTGTGTTATGACATCAAAACTTTCTTGCATTATATTTGCATTGCAAAGTAAATGTCTGCATCATGTTAGTATAGCATTCACATCATGTTTCTTATCATATTCATCTTTGCATTTTGTCCCGGAAACTACGTTTTGGTTTAATCCATAGCAAAAGGAGTACGTAGACAGCTCGATGAAAATTCGAGTACGACCAACATCATATGCATGCTTGTGTGCTTGTGGCCTAAGATGGACGGCTCGGTCAAATGGTTGTTGTCTCTGGATCTTTGATATAACCTGCTTCACGCGTTGCTATGCAAGTTATATCAAAGAGGGGCAACTGTAGACACCCCAATTTGACCCCGCCTAATCTTAGGCAAATCCGATGATGAAAATAAGTGGAATAATGCCTCAGTTCGGTTCTCGAAAAGTGATCTAAGCTCGGTATTTAAACCTGGAACCTTCAAACCAATGAAATTTTGACGAACCATCGAAACTTACTGCCCAAGTAAGGCGACCGCCAACTCTCATTGTGGCGACTACCATAGAACTTTGTGGAAACCCTACCCAAAAGTGGCGACCGCCAACTCCCATTGTGGCGACCGCTATAGAACTTTGTGAAATCTTTCAAAAACATGGCGATCGCCAACTCTCATAGTGGCGACCGCCAACTCTAAATGGCCTGACGTGTCCCAAAACGTGGTACCACCTCATTGGTTGAAGAATTCTATAAATACCGTACCCCAGCGTACGTTTTCAGTGCGAATTTTGAGTGAGAGAGACTCTGCTGATATACCGAGCGATTCCGAGTCCCGACGCCGATCCCCTACTGAAATACTGAGATCCGAACCTCTGACGCCTACATTGAAGCCTTGCTTGGATCACCACCCGAGGATTGGACCATTGAGGCACATTCCCGACTTGAGGATTCTCCAACAATTTAGGTACCTTGTTTGGATCCCCGATCCTTCTAACTCAATTTTTTCTCTGTTAGAGTGATCGGGTTAAATTCATTTTAATTTGTGTATTTCTTTCATTTGAATAGTTAACCTTGCTTCTTACTTACTTTTCTTTATCTAGTTTAATTTTTTTTTAATTGCTTAGTTTACACTTTTACACTAAGTACATTATTTTTTTTCTTTAATTAATTCATTAAATAAGTACTAATATATTTTGGCAATTACAACTTGCAATATTGTTAATTGTTATCATCAATGCACTAACATTCATATGAATAGAATTGTTAATATTATATTCACATTTTCTAATAATTGCTTGGTTATTCTTCATTTTCTTTATTTCTTTATTTTCTTTTATTTTATTTTAATGGTAGTGTAGTTCTCCTCTCTAGCATTTTGTTAATTAGCTTTAAAATTCCTTATAATGTTCTATTTTCTTTTCGTCCTCTTCTAGTGATTAGTTTAATTATTCTTTTTTAGTATTTTTTTAATGTTAGTATTTATTTTTATTTTAAAAGCTCCATTTTCTTTTTCTTTTCCTATAGTTTTATTTTTCTTTTATAACATGTACTTCATTTTTATTCTTTTATTTTGTTAAACTCAAAAATCACAAAAAATCATTTAAACTAGATTTCTTTTCTAAGAGTAATTTTCTTCTCTTTCTTTTCTTTTTATTTTCTTCTATCTCTTTTAAAAGAATGCAAAAGTAGATAGCTAGATTGTTCTTTTGTTAATAAGTATTTTCTATTATTTTTCATCTTAGCATAAGCTTCTTTATTGAACTTTTTTTTTTTTTTTAGGATTCTTTTTATGTATCTTTTGTTTTGCATTTCTCATTTTTTTTATTAATTTATCATGTTAACATTAATGTATGTTTTAGATTCTTTACTTGAAAGTATGTTTAGGATAGTTTAATTTTTTTTTCTTTTGTAGCAAATCTATGTTTAAGTAGTTTTACCAATTTCTAACACTTTTTTTATTCTTTTAACCAAATCATGTTAGTTAGGTTGTTTCAATATTATTGCATGTGGGTATGTGTTTCATGTATCCTTTAGATAGAAATTGAATGTCATAGGATTTAGAATTTTTTCTCTGGACACTTATTCGTTTTGGAATGCTATGTACATATTTTATGTATTTTATATATTTAATTTTGGATGTTCTCCCTTCGTCTCTATTTTTTTTATTTACATGCATTTGAAAAATTTTATTAAAGAACCAATGATGATTAGTACGGTTGGGCGAACGGGGTGCCAACACCTTCCCCGATTCGTACCTTAACCCCCGAACTCTCTTTCTCTGGTTAACATTTTAAAAATCAGTAGCTAATTTTATTTTTCTAAGTTTTTCTAAAAAATTAAGTGGCGACTCTATTTTCAACAAAATGGGTTCTCAAAATTTGATTTTTAAGGTGTTAAAAGATTTTTCTAAAACATTCTTTGAATTTTTAATTTTTGAATATTTTTTTAAAATGACCCATAAATCCCAACGTCACAGAGACAGACTGCATCTAGTTTGTGCGGAGGTGTCATAAGTGTCAGATTCACACAAAGCTTATGCACGTTCCCCCATCTTAGCTGTACAACTTGGCGTCACCATGGCTGTTCTCAGTATGGGACATCGATGTGATTAGCAGAGTAACACCGAAGGCATCCAATAGATATTAGTTTATCTTAGTGGCCATTGATTATTTCACCAAGTGGGTAGAAGCATCCTTCTACTCAGTACTGAAAGCCTCCCATGTTGCTAAGTTTATCAAGCAAAACATCATCTGTCGGTACGGAGTTCCATATGAGGTCATCTAAGACAATGGTTCACATTTCCAAGGAGAGGTTCTGGATCTTTTTGAGTAATACCGGATAATAGCCCACAAGTTCTCTCCATATCGGCCACAGACCAATGGAGCAGTCAAGGCAGCAAATAAGAATGTCAAGAAAATTCTTCAAAAGACAATCAACTCACACAAAGATTGACCGAATCATCTACCATTTGCACTTTAGGGATACAGAACGTCGATCAAAACTTCCACAAGAACTACACCATACTCTCTAGTATATGGGATGGAAGCCGTGCTTCCCATTGAGGTGGAAATTCCTTCACTAAGAGTTATAGTCGAGGTCGGTATTTTAGAAGCAGAATGGCAGAGGAATCGGATGGAAGAGTTGCTCTTGTTTGATGAAAGAAGACTGTAGGCTTTGTTTCATGTACAAGGTTACCAAAGAATGATAGCTCGAGCATTCAACAAGAAGGTCAAGACTCGGGATCTTAGAGAATGAGATTTGGTTATTAAGAAAATCAGAGCCCCTATCTTTGACCCGAGAGGCAAGTTCAAGCCAAACTGGTCTGGACTGTTTCTCATCAAAACCATCATGATTGGTGGTGCAGTCATTATTATGGATTTGGATGGTAATGTATTCTCCACTCCAATAAATTTCGATCAACTCAAAAAGTACTATCCTTGAGGTAAAAATAAAGATAAAATAAAAGCTCGCTGAGTTAAAAATCAAAAAGACAACTCAGGCAAAAGTTAGAGCAGTTTGCAAGGCCAAAAACCCAAAAGGGCGATATTTGCAAAAGTTAGGGCACTACAAAAGGAGAGTGTCAATACTCGAGCAAAAATCGAGCCCGAATTACGTTATGGCATGATTCCATCTTTTTAGGATACGTAGGCAGCTTTTTTTAAGAAGTCCGGCCACATTCTTTGTTTTTAATCATCTTTGAATCTGAATAAGACTAATGCAAATTAATTTCTAAATTTGGGTAATAAAGGCATTCAAGTTTTGATAAATTTGAACCATCTTAAACATGAAGTGGGAGTTTTTTTATTACTTTAAGAAAGATTACAAAGTTCTTAAATAAAGCGAGGGCACACAGGTTCCAAACTCTACAAAATAAAAAAAAAGAAAGCTGTAAAGTTTTTCAAAACAAAGCAGATGTTCTCAAGTCTTTCTCCTCTTTACTGCTTGTTTCCCCTCTTCCTTGTCCTTCTTCTCCCTATCTTGCGGCAACCACATCTTGTACTCAGCAGAAAGCTCGGGACACGGCAGTTCCTGCATCTCCATCCGTGAGCGAGATGGCCAAGCATCCTGATATGATGACAAAAATGGGGCTCACAGTGTATATGAGAACAGACTGCCTCGAGTACTGGAAAAGATGGTCTGATTGCGACCAAATTGCTGTATAATCCAATGGGGGTAATGAAAGGTAGTTTGACAAAGGCCGACCAGTAAAACACCAGGATGATCCATAGTAGTCAGAGTCATAGTCAAAATTCGCCACCAGGGGCACTGCCAGGTAATGTCTGAGCCAATCAGAGAGGAAAGATACTATCGCCAAGCTGCCTTGGTGTCACATATCAGATAACAGGGGCGGTATGGGAAAGCAGTGACATTGTGCCTATCAGTAGAAGGCTTCTGTACAAGATTTAGCTTCTTTATTAGCCAGATTTGTAGCAAGAGTTAAAATAGTAAGAGAAAAGCTTTGCAGTATGACAGTGGACTTGATACAGAGAAAGATGTTGGGCTTACTTGAAGAAGTGAGGAGCTACTAGTAAAGGTGGTAGCCTCACCACGATGAAAAGCGTCTAAGCCTAGCAGTGTCTCGGCTAAAAAAAGCAGCACAAAATCCCTCCTCATCCACATCTGTCCTGCAATGTTAACCAAGGCGCAACTAACTTGCCCGTCAGAAGGGGCAAGAAGGTACTGGTCTAGAAGGCAGAAGCAAAGCACGTAGCGTCGTCGTAGCTGAAAGTTGAGATCACTGAGGTCACTAGTAGGATGAAACCTCTCAATGAACCAAGGAATGTCAAGGCAGTCACATGAGGTCAGAAGAGAAGCCTCCATCTTAGATAGACCGCAGAGTTGCATCACCTACTGTCGAAATGAGAGAAAGAAAGTCGAAACCACAACAGCGCTCTATGGGGCCAAGTCCAAAATGACAGCAAATTCCTCTACAGTGGGGCAGAGTTCTTCAAGGCTAAACTGAAAGACGTGAGACTGCAGATCCCACAGTTGAGTAGCAGCCGACAATAAGGAACTGTTAATCTCCACGACCCTCGATGAGAAAAGGCATTCAAGCCAAATGGAGAGAAGTTCAAAGGTTTAATGTGGAAAAATGCTTCAATCCATAGAGAAAGAGGAGAAGCCATCTGAGTTAGAATAATAGCAAATGGGGCCTCCAGGGCTATATTCATAAGGTTGAAAAGGCAGAAAATTGAAATTTCAGCAGAAGGCCCATTCAAAGTGGCGATCGCCAACTCCGAAAAGAACAGTACGGTGACATCATTCATTTGACCAGGCGACTGCTATGTTGAAACAGGCGACCGCCAGGATATCATTTTGGGAAAGTGGCGACCGCATTTTGTATTATGGTGATCGCCATGTTTGAAGATGGTGGGCGTGGGTCAGTTTGCAGCTTGTCTGATCTGTATTAGTTGTGACATCTGAATTATGCATCCAAGACAGTTTGAGCAGCAAATAAAGAAAAGTCATGCAAAATGTGAAGTGATAAATGGCACAAAATGTATCAAAAAGTGACAAATGTATCAGAATAAAGACTGGGGCACCAAGGCCCAACAAGCAGCAAAATTGGGGCACACAGGCCCATAAATCAATTGTATGTAAGCATGTCAAAGCAAGGCATGCAGGCCCATCAAAATAAATGTATCTGAAAGTAAAAAAAAGGGGAGGGAGCTCTCTCTCTTTCTCAGGCGTACCTCGGGCGGACTCGATGGGAGGATGGGTTGACCTCCTCCGAGCTATCATCCTCAAAAGCCTGTCGAACTCATCACCATCGTCACTGTCGGAGAAGGAGGAGACAACTCTAGAGCGGCTCCGGGCGGAAGACACAGATCCTCAGGGACGGGCTCAGGAAGAAGCACGAGACCCGCGACCTTGTGCTGAAACCAGAACATGAGGCTGAGCAGGGGCCTAAGGCGGTACCGCGCCAGTGGCAGCTACTGGTGCCTGGAAAAGAGAAGCAGGAATAAGAATAAAGTACAGAATATAATAACAAGGCACATGAAGAGATACTCACTGGTAAGGGAATGAATGGAACCCTAGCTGCGCATAAGGCTGCATCCTGCTAGCGGATAAGGGTCCGCAGACCGCTCACCACCAGCATGAGACGATCCAGCCAAACCTGATCCATCTGTCAAGAAATAAAACAGAACTAAGCAGTCTGCGAATAAAGAAGGAAGCAAAGAAAATAGTGAGAAAAGAGTCAAAACTGGGCGTGCTCTGGTCGGAACTCCGAGGCTGGAGGAGTCAAGACGGGGATATCAAAAGGATACCCAGCAATGAAGGATGACACCGTCCAAGGTACCTCAATAGCCCTAGCCCCAGCTCCAGCAGCGGCACTAGCAGCACCAATATCAGCAGCCTCTGGTACCTGTCCTCGCCTCCAACCTCATAGGGCAACCGGACCAGGTCCTAATGGACCATGTAGATGGGCCCGAGCCCGGGCCCAGGCAGGGTAATCCCCTTCAGCAACCAGTAACTCCGCAGCATGAGTCCCCACCAGCTCAAGGAGAAGGTCGACTCGGCTCAGATCCTTAGTCTGGCGCATATAGGCCAGAAGACCCACTGGGATCGGGAAGTGATTCAGGCCGAGCGACTGGCGAACCGCTTGCTCTCCCAGATAGTACTCCCACCCAAATGGGCCTTCCAGCAGGATATGCCTCGCAGCAATGTCGCGGTTGCGCATCAGATTTACGTCGGCTTGATCCTCTACCCCCCTCTAGACATCCCAGTGGACTTGCAATAGTTCAAAGTACAAAACAATGCAAAGAACAATAAGCCATTCAGTGTGATAAACAGTGCAGTGAATAGTGCAATGAATAGTGCAGTGAACAGTGCAGCGAACAGTACAGTGAACTAAGATGTATAATGCAGTGTACAGAATAATAAGCAATAAATAAAGATACCTGGTTAGGGGTCAGTCGGTCCAAAGACACCCAAAATTGGTCAAGGTCCTTCCCTCTAGCGAAGCCCTTCATCCCTCGGGACCACCAGGCTACTCGGGGAATGACCAGAGGATCTGCTGCAGAGTTCGTCGGGACATGAAGCCCGAGGAACTCGTAGGTTCATAACTGCAAAGAAGAAGATGTCAGCAAGCAGGAATAACAGATAACGAAAATAAATGGAGAACTGTAGAAACTAAATCAAACCTCCTAGACCCTCTAGTATCCCCCGATGCTGAGCTCCTAGGGGAACCGGGTCGTGGTTCGCATAAAGCTGTAGAGAGTAGCCAGAGCAGCACCTCCCTAATCATACGATGCGACTCGGTCAAGACGAGCCAGGCCGCCTAAGTAATGCAAATGTACATTATTCTCCTTGTTCGAAAATAAGGAGGCACCGAACATATACATCAAGAAACCTCGGGCGACCCACTGGTAGTGGCGAGGCTCGGTGCACTGGAAATGTCTGAACCGCTCGAAGAACCAGGTGTATCTGACTCTGTCGCGATCCATTTGAGCAGGAACGACCCCGATGAAGTACAGCAGTGCGTCGGTTGACTAGGATATAGATGGATCAAACGGGATGGGAGCTCCTCCAACCTGGATGCCGGTAATAAGTGCAAAATCCAGAGGCGTCAGAGTAGCCTCGCAAGTAGTAAAATGAAAGGTGTTGGTGGTATCCTGTCACCGCTTGGCCAAGGCAGTCAACCATACCCGGTCATTGCACGTCCTACCCAACATGGGTATGAAGCGAGTAAAGCCAGAGGCATCGATGTAAGCCTGGCTAGGAGAGGGGAGGGCATCATACCACTCAAACATCTCCCTGGAGGCTGAACCCCTGAAACCTCGAACGTAGTGACCAGCCTGCAAAGAGAGGACAAACAAAGGATACATAAATAGCAGATCAAACACATGCCCTGATAAGTCAAGCAAATCATTCAAACCCTAGGTGACGGTCCTTTGGTTCATTTCGAATCCTAAAAAACTAGGCACCCGAACCCCATGTTCGTGATTTTTGCATATCCTAGTAATCCTAAGTCCTGGCGAGTCAGATGAACCTTTATCATTTGGTGTCAACCATTCTTCCCGAAAATAAGAAAAATCTTTCTGTATTTTGCTCCTTTTACCCTAATCTCTTAAGGTTAATTTTCTAAGAATCTTTGAAAATTTGACCCAATCTTTTAAAAAAAATTCCTCAAAATTCTAAGAATTTTCTTAAAAGTTCTAATATTTTCTTCAAAATTTCTAGAATTTTCTAAAATTTTGGAGATTTTCTTAAATTCCTCAAAATTCTTAGATTTTTCTCAAAAGTTCTAAGATTTTCCTCAAAATTTCTAAGATTTTTTAAAAATTTTAGGATTTTCTTAAATTTTCATCGAAATTCTAAGATTTTTCTAAAGTTCTAGGGTTTTCTAAAATTTTTTAGGATTTTCTAAAAATTTCTAGGATTTTCTTAAGATTTTTCTTAAATTTCTAGAATTTTCTTAAAATTTCCCAAAATTTTCTTCAAATTCCTAGGATTTTTTAAAATTTTCTAAAAATCTTCCTAAAAGTTTTTTTTAATGCCCCTTAAATTTCTAGAGTTTATAAAATAATAATAATAATACATAATAATTAAAATAATAATAAATAAATAATAAAATTATAAAAATAAATGAAAAAAATAATATATATATATATATATATATATATATATAAATTTGCCCCAAATTTTAGGATTTCTAACAA
>JAOTRH010212431.1:0-10836 GCA_034768845.1 Heliamphora exappendiculata | reverse complement strand
GGCTTTGGCAGCAAGATGGGAGGCCCTTGCAGCGGGTGAAGCAAAAGATGAACGAGCACGTGCGGCAAAGGAACGAGTATCTGCTAGTAAAGAGAAGGCTAAGGCAAAGAAGGAGTTCAAGCACTTTATGGACAACCTCTAATTTTTTTTGATAATTACAAAAGGAAAGAAGAGAAAAGAGAAAAGAAGAAAGAAAAAGAGAAGTATAGAAGTGAAGGGGAGGGAAAGGAAAGTGAAAGAAGTTTGAAAACATTCTTTAAAGTTTTTTTTTGGAAGAAGAAGTTGTATTTTCTTTACATACATTCTTTTGGCAATTTTTGAATGGTTTGGAATGTTTGAACAATTTCTGTTTCTGAATAAATTATGAATGAATGGTTTATATGTTTAAGCATTTTCTTCCTAAATGTCTTATGCTCATTCATTTGCCTATGAATGCTTGTTGAATAAATTGAATGTGTTTGAGTAAACTCACTTACATATTCACCTGTTTTGCACACATTAGAATAAATTATGAATGCTTCTTGATCTCCTGTACAAATTATGTCAAAATTTGCATGTTTTTACTCTGTTGTATGCCTAGCTGATATAATTTCTGTTAGTGTTTAAGGTATATTGATAAGGGGAGAACCCTTGTTAAAAATCTTTTTGAACTGTTTTCTAGAAAATGGTAATATAGTTGTAATCATCAAAAAAGGAGAGATCGTCAACTCAAGGGCTTTTTAATTTGATTTTGATGATTTTCATAATTCATTTTCTAAGAATAAATAATTTTAAATGGATAATATTTTATTTTTTCAAAATAAAAGTGTTAACACATTTTGAACAATCAAAGTTGACACCTTAGCAAAAAAGGAATGACTTCTATCTCAAAAGGTTAAAACACTTAAGTATTATTTGAATAGAATATTTTATGATGATCTTAATTGAAAATTAAGTCAAACCCTAAAGGCAAAGTATACTTGAAGCATATCAAGTGTGTCAACTCCAATTGATCAAATACTTTGACACCCTAACTGTTTTTTAAGTTGATCTTCAGGTACTAAAATGTTAGTGTCGACACAAACTAGTTTTGTGTCAACACAAAAGTGCTGAAGTGCCCAGGACTCATTTTGAGTCGACACAAACCAAGTTTGTGTCGACGCAAAAGTGATCCTCACTTTTGGTTTTTGAAAGTTTAGGTCGACACAAATGGAAATTGTGTCGACACGAAACAATCGAGACCTCCTGTAGATTCTTGGTGTCGACCCTAAGACAAATCGTGTCGACCCAAAAGTCCCAAGCCTACTGCAGAATTTTGGTGTTGACCCCAAGAAGATTTGTGTCGGCACAAAATAACCGAAACTAACTGCGGAATGTTGGTGTTGACCGCAAAGCACATTTGTGTCGACACAAAAGTACCGAGGCTTCCTGCAGAGATTTAGTGTCCACACCAGAGACAAGTTGAGTCGACACAAAATTGTTCATCCAGATGCTGAAGTTTCAAATGAGTCGACACCAGATTCAATTGTGTCGACCCCAGGACGTTGGAAGGTAAAGTGCAGAATTTGTATCGACCCCTCAGAAGATTCGTGTCGACCCAATCACTTGAAGAACCCTATCCTAGACACTTTGTGTCGACACCAAAGCTCTTTGTGTTGACCCTAAAGACAGAAATTCAAAATACGGCAGATCTCAACGGTTAGATTTTTGGCATTTATTGCCCCCACCTACCTCCAACGGTCAAGAACTCACAAGAACTTATATAAGGAGTTACTTCTCAGCATTTAAGAAGGTTGGAGACTTGCATTTACTGTTCTATTACTAAAACCAATATCAGAAATCATCAAGCTCACATTTATTGCTGCAACTCCTGCTCTTGTTCCTCATTTCTCTTTACCCTTTTGTTTATTGTAAATCAATCTTGTAAAGAGAGTGAGTGTTCTTCATTTATAATTTCTCATTTATTGTAATCAATGGCGAGTCACTCTTTAGCCATTGAGTGAGTGAATCTCATTAAAGAAGAATTTAAGAGAGATTAGTAGAAAATAGAGACTTATTTTTATACAATCTTCTTAAAGCTGTAATAGGCTTGTGAATGTGCCCGTAAATATTCAAATAGCTCTAGGAGAATTTTGAAACTTGTAAAGGCTTGGAATACGCCTGGAAGTATTCTGAATATTGAAAATACTCAAGGGAGATCTTAAGGAGTGGACGTAGACTAGGATAAAGCTGAATTGCTATAAATCGCTGGTGTCTGGCTCTATTTCTCTATTCCTCATCTTTTAACATTTGCATTGGTTATATATTTTCATATCTTGCTTTATTACCATATTAAAAGATTTATGAAAAGGTTTTTAAATTGCTATTTATTTTTGAAAGACCCAATTCACCCACCCTCTTGGGTTACCTAGATCTAACAACTTGGAGCCCTAAGCATTCTGATCTCTCTCTCTCTCTCTCTAATAACCGAAAATGGTGGTGGTGGACGGTGGTTTTTATAGAGCTTCCTGCTAATGGAAGTAATGATGGTGGTAGAAGTGATGTAAGGCATGCACAAGGTTTGATTGGTGGAGGTAAGAGGTGGCATGTGATGTGGAAGAGAAAGATCACATGTGTCGGATGCAAAATTATCAAGATCATTATTTTTGCGAACGATTATCTGAAAAAAAAATTAATTGGATGGGTAATTACCAAAACGGGCTCCAGATAAAACTTTTGATGACGAATGGTCAAAATAAAACCCGTGCATCCAAAGTTAATTTAGAAGAATACATTTTTTCCAGCCGAATCTTCAACTACGATTTGAATCCGAGTTGAAGCTTCTGTCAGATCTTCGACTGTATTTTCTTATGCGATTCCCGAATATAGTGTGGGCTATAATCCTCTGAGAACTCGTACTAACAAAACCAAGACAGCTTTAGTCTTAGAAGAAAAGTTATGAAACTAGTTCAGCCTACCCGCATATATATAGGGCTATAGCAGGGACCTGGGGAGTAATTATGAGTAAGACTTTCCGTGGAACTCAAACACGTATCAGCGGTTTCTACAATTAAGCAAACCTCATAGCGGTATCTATAATTATGAAAAATCAGTAGCGGTTTCTGCAATTTTCACAAAACACTAAACTACAGTTCACACCACTAAAGAACTATAATTGCACTCTGACCTATAATCACAAAATCGTATAGCATTGAGCTCATGTTATTAAATGCTTACCATTTTTTCCTACGTTAAGATTTTCTATACCCACCAATTAAATTTAATTACTGATAATTTAATTTAATCGGCATCTTGATATTCCTTAAGCCATTCCGCTTAAATTATTTTATCGCCGAATAATTAAATCCACTTGTAGGGTTTGACCCAGTCAAAACTTATAAGCTTCCTTAAGGGGTATCGTCAATCCCGCTATTTCAGGACGTGGATTCTGTCAATAATTAATATTCACCATATAAATAATACCGCTATCCAATTCACCGGAAATATAGACCCATATAAGGTTGCACCTTCTAATGAATCAAAATAACGAACATTAAATATACGCAAATCAATAATGATTTCAGAATTAAGAGGATAAGCACTATTCATAATAACCTTGGAGAGTAAATTAATTTATATAGTCAGTATAAAATTAATTACCTCAAATGTCCCGTTTAATACACACAAAGTGTACTGGTATAGAGAGTCGGAACAATATATGACGCTGCTATCTGTTTTTTGTAACCAAGATAGGCCTACTAAAACTGTGTACCACAGTCGTACTGATGGTATGCCCATTTTCATCTAAACTGTGAACATAAAACTTATATTCTGCAAGAACTTAAAATCTTATCTTCTGTGTGTAAGCCGTACTCTACACGCCAGATTAAATACTATACAGAATATTGGATATCCATGTATAACAAAAAAATGATATGCATATATTGCTCATAAAGATTCTCATAAAATAAAAAATTAATTTTATTAAAATAAAATTAAATACTAAAAATACAGTTTTTAGTATACCAATCCTAACAAACTCTCACTTATACTCAAAATCATACTACTATACATCTTACTCTCATGCCCTCTACATGACTTTCAAAAGTTTTAGCTGGTAAGCTCTTTGTAAACGATTTGCAATGTTGTCTCATGATGAAAGCTCTATGTTTGAATAAAAATCTGAGTTGTGTGCCCCAACAGTACTAGACTGTTTATCTGGTAAACCAACATATAATCCATAGTCTTTTTCAGGTACTTGATTATATTCTTTACTACAGTCCAATACTCCTGCCCTAGATTAGACTAATATCTACTAACCATACCAATGGCAAAGTAGATGTCGAGTATAGTGCAAAGCATAGCAAACATGAGGCTTTCTACTGCCGAAGCATATGGAACCGCTTTCAACTTCTCTATCTCATCAGATGTCTTAGGATATTGATCATTGTATAGAGTGATTCCTTACTTGAAAGAGAGAAACTCTTTCTTAGAATTCTGCATGCTAAAATGAGCAAGGATATCATCGATATATTTTTCTTGTGATAAGCCCATCATATTTTGTTTTCGATCTCGCAGAAGCTAGATCTCAAAGATGTGACTGGCTTCTCCCAAGTCCTTTATATCGAACTGCCCAGATAACCATAATTTAACCGTAGATAATGCCCTAAGATCATTTCTGATGAGCAAGATATCGTCAACATAAAATACTAGGAAGATCACCACGCTTCTGTCATGCTTCTTGTACATACAGGACTCATCTAGACTTTGATCAAAATCATAAGACTTAATGGCTTGATCAAGCCAAGTGTTCCAAGACCTCGATGCCTGCTTAAGTCCATAAATGGATATCTTAAGCTTACACAACATGTGTTCTTAGCCCTTTGCAATGAATTCATCTGGTTGTATCATATAGATACACTTGTCAAGACTTCTGTTAATGAAAGTTGTCTTGACATCCATTTGTGTCACGCCCCATATACTAGGGTCGCGTGAAGCCCACCAAAACACCGTTTAAGAAAATAAGATTTGTAGTTGGAAAACCATCAACTCAAAAACATGTAGCATTTGGATAAAAGATCCCCATAGTTTAACTCTTATAAACAGTAAACATGCAATCACATACATGAATAAGTCTATCGCATCAAGGCGTACAAAACTCGCCTTCTGAAACAGGCATCACATGTAAAAGTATTTGTCAAAACAGAAAAACTACAACTAGTCTTCCGCCACCACAGGAATCTAGGTCAACTCCACATACTTACCTGAAAAAGATTTTTAAAGTAAAATTCCACACTATGAGCCGAAGCCCAATAGAAAACAGACAATAAAGCTGTAAAGCAGGCTATGCAATCATAATAAGCATACAGACCCAACCACGAGAGTTAAAAAAGATTTTACTTCCAAAACCACAAGTTTTCCATTCTTCAAACTATGTATATCATCCTAACAGATATCATACCATAGTTAACGAAATGTTGTAATAAAACAGTATGCTCCACTCGGGCCACACAATCGAGGAGAAAGATATAAATGAAATCCTATGTACCGACTTTGCCACACATATAAAGGTAATAACTATAGACTCCTGCCAATTACCCTAGTCCTAAACCACTTAAAGCCTGCTAGGTAATGACAAGTTCTATACAGAGTTACAACAATAAAGACACTCACAGGGCAACAAACTTCTTTACGGATTTTCACGACCGATGGGTGAAGCATAACCAAACCACGTTTACGGGGATTAACCCGAGGGACCGTAGCGAACCCACTTTGCGTACGTTTTTGAACTTCTACCAAGGAGCAATAAAAGCCCAACTCAAAACCACACACTGTCACGGTACATCTATGAAAAATATTTTAAAACTCACCGTAGCTTAACTACGAAAAGCCACAAAAATGTTATACAATACATATATAAAATGATCTAATTCATCAACCACGGAGATCTACAACCATTTCTAAAAAAAAAACGTTTAAGAGTTGAGACTCAACCCTGTGGGTTAGCTCTAAACCTCCAAAAATACATTTTTCACCCTTTTCACAAACACCTCGTTTTCAAATCTCCTATTGAAAACTACAGATACCAGCGCATCCAAATCATGTATAAACTGAGAAAGGCGTAAAACCCACTTTCACCGAAAAACCAAAGTTTAAAACATGAAAACCACATTTGATGTATTTTTTTATTGGTGAAAACACATTTAACTGCATATAACACCCTTTAACAACAGTAAGGTCTAGAATCCTACCTCAGAGAGTTAAAAACTTGACGTCTCAAAACTGAACGGCGTCAGAACGAGAATCTGTCCAAATGAACGCGAAACTTATGGCACGTACAGCAAGGATCCACAAACAAACTAATAAAAAACCAAGCCCCGAGCCCTCAAAATCTAGAGAGAAGGCAGAGAAAAGGCGAAACTTAGCCAAGAAGAAAGGTTTAAACAAATATCTTAGCCCCTAGGATATTTATAGAAATGGTAGAAAGGTACTGTCCAGTTATTCAAACCCCAATGTCCAGTCAACTAAACTCAAAATTCTCGGTCCAGTCGACTGGGCTAACCCCTCTAGTCGACCGAACTGCTGAGCAGTGTGTTTTTCGACGCAAAACTAGTTTTCGGGTCTAAACACAATCCGAACGAGCCTCAATAAAACTCTAAAAATTGTAAAATACATTTATACATGCTGTTCTACAACTTAAAATATAAACCATGCATCGAGGCTATTCATGTACAGAAAGAAACATGTCATGTATATAAACAACCTAAAAGAAGGGGTTCTGGGTCTCACAACTCTCCCCCCTTAAGGAATTTTATCCCCGAAATTCGGAATAAGGTCACGAGGTAAACAGATCTGGGTATCTAGCACGTGTCCCAGACCCGAGCTCCCATGCCGCTTCTTCTACCCCGTGATGAAGCCATAGGACATTGACATAAGCAATTATCTTTCCCCGTAACACTTGCTCCTTTGTATCTAAAATCTTCACTGGATGCTCCTCATATGTGGCATCCTCATAAACCCGCAGTTCATCCCAATCTAACACATGTGAAGGATCAGGCTTGTACCTCCGTTGCATAGAAATGTGAAACACATTGTGCACAGATGCTAACTGAGGTGGCAAAGCTAAACGATATACGACCTGTCTAACTCTGTCGAAGATTTCAAATGGTCCAATGAAGCGCGGTGATATCTTCCCGCTACGACCAAACCTCATCAAATCTCTACGTGGCGAGACCTTTAGAAATGCATGATGCCCCACTACAAACTCTAAAGGTCGCCTCCTCTGATTTGCATAACTCTTCGGGTAGCTATGAGCCGTCATAAGGCGTTGTCAAATCACGGTAATCTTCTCTATCGTATCCCGCACCAAGTTGGGTCCCAAGACTATGGTCTCTCACACATCTGTCTAACACACGGTCGACCTACACGGTATGCCATACAAAGCCTTATATGGTGCCATTCCAATACTGGATTGATAGTTATTATTGTATGAAAACTTTGCCAAAGGTAAATGGTCCTCCCAATAACCTCTAAAATTAAGGACACAAGCCCTCAGCATATCCTCCAAAATTTGTATAGTCCTCTCAAACTGACCATCCGTTTGGGGGTGAAAAGCAGTACTGAACATCAAGTTCGTCCCCAAACCCTCCCGAAGACTTTGCCAAAAGCGCGATGTGAAACGTGGGTCTTGGTCAGAAATAATAGACACTAGCACTCTATGCAACCAGACTATCTCTCTAACATACAATCTACTCAATCGGTCCACCGAGTACTTTACATGGATGGGGGGAAAGTGTGCAGACTTTGTCAACCTATCAATCACAACCCATACGGCGTCATATCCCCTAGGTGATCGAGGAAGTCCTGACACAAAGTCCATCGTGACATTCTCCTACTTCCACTATAATATCGGTAATGGCTGTTGCAGTCCTGCCAATCTCTGGTGTTTCGCCTTCACCTTTTGACAGGTAGGGCACCGAGAAACAAATTAGATCACGTCTCTTTTTATTCTCGTCCAACAGAACTGACGACGTAGGTCATGATATATCTTCGTGCCTCCAGGATGCATTACAAGGCGAGAATGATGATAATCATGTAGTATATCTACGCGACATGACTCTGGAACAAATAACCTCCCAGTCAACCTCAAACTCTAATCTGAACCCACAATCCATCCCGTTGTATCATCTCCACTAGCAATGCGATCCCGTATCATCTAAGCCTCCTGGTCCGTCTGTTGGACCTCTAGCACGCATGCTATCAATGCTGGTCGAGGAACTATAGAGGAAAATGTGGCACCCGTCGCTGTCTCCCCGAGACACAAATCAAACTCCCAAATCTCTCCAAGCATGTCCCACTCGTGTATAGCCACAGAAGCTAATGACCCGTGAGATCTCCTACTAAGAGCATTTGCCACAACATTGGCCTTCCCTGGGTGATATTGCAAGTCAAAATCATAATCCTATAACAACTCCATCCATCGTCGTTAGCGCAAGTTTAGGTCCTTCTGCGAAAACAAGTATTTTAAGCTCTTGTGATTAGAGAAAACCTTGAAATGCTTACCAAAAAGATAGTGACGCCATGTCTTCAAGGCAAAGACCACGATAGCCAACTCCAGATCGTGTGTCGGGTAGTTCTTGTCGTGCCTCTTCAACTGTCGAGAACCGTAGGCCACAACCTTATCTCCTTGTATCAGAACACATCCCAGACCATCGTGTGATGCATCACAGTACACTGTATACCCCAAACCTCGCTCTGGGATAATCAACACTGGCGCGCTAGTCAACCTTATCTTCAACTCCTGGAACGCCGACTCACAGGACTCAATCCAAACAAACACAACTCCCTTTCGCGTTAAACGCATCATCGGTGCAGCAAGTCTCGCAAAATTCTTTATGAACCGCCGATAGTAACCTGCCAAATCCAGAAAACTATGAATCTCAAAGACACTCTTTGGTCGCTCCCAACCTGTCACAGCATCAGTCTTCGATGAATCCACAGCTACTCTGTCTGTCGACACTACGTGTCCAAGAAACCTCACCTCAGACATCTAGAACTCGCACTTATTGAACTTCACATATAAGCGATGCTCTCTCATAGTCTGTAGCATGATTTGCGGGTGATCCTTGTGCGCCTCCCTCGTGGGTGAATATATAAGTATATTATCCACAACCACACTACAAAAATGTCCAGATAAGGATGGAACATTTAGTTCATCAAACTCATGAACGTGGCAGGAGCGTTCGTCAGACCAAACAGCATAACCAGAAACTCATAGTGACCATAGCAAGTTCGGAAGGTGGTCTTCGCTATGTCCTCGTCCCTAATTCTCAACTGGTGGTATCCTGATCTCAAGTCAATCTTCGAGAAGCAACTTGAACCCTTCAGCTGATCAAACAAATCATATATCCTCGGCATCGGATACTTATTCTTCACTGTCACCTGATTCAGCTTTCGGTAGTCGATACATAATTGTAAGGATCCATCCTTCTTAGCAAAAAGAGCAGCAGCTCCCCATGGCGAAGTACTCGAGCATATAAACCCCCTGTCTAGCAACTCTTGAAGTTGTACCTTGAGTTCACGTAACTCAGCGGGTGCAAAATGATAAGATGGTATAGATATGGGAGAAGCTCCGTGAACTAGATCAATAGAGAACTCTACCTCACGGCTCGATGGCAACTCAAACAGATCGTCAGGAAAGACATTTGAGTAGTCGCAAACCACTGTAGGTAACTCTCCTTGAATCCCAACTACCTCATCCAACATAAGGGCTGAAAAGAGAAAACCTAGGTTGCCCTAGTTCCACACAACGCTGGGCATAGGCATCAAACCCTCATCTTGGTCACTCATAAAGCAAAAATAATCTTCCGCCAGTGTACAAATCGTTACCCTTCATCGATCGCAATCGATAAATCCACGATAGGTGGTCAGCCAATCCATCCCTAGGATGACATCAAACGCGGTCAGGTCTAAAATAATAAAGTCAAACTCTAAACAATGATCGGTGACCTCCAACACGCTGGATCTACAAACAAGAGTTAACGTCACACTCCCACTAACTGGGGTCTCCACGCTCAAAGCACTACCCAACAAATCTGTTTCCAACCCCAATGCAAATGCAAAAGCGAAAGATATAAACGAATACGATGCTCCTGTGTCGATAAGAACACTGGCCCGTGATCTATAGACTATAAGAGTACCTCTGATCATGGAGGTGGTAGTAGTAGCATCGGGTATGATCGGTGCTCGCGATGAACTGGGATCTGCAAGAACATATGCTCTGGCCTGTCCACTGAGGCCCTGAGCTGTAGATTGTCTACCTGACTGCACTAATGTGCCCCATTTGCAAACCTAGATGGCTAACGTCCCTGGGCTGATGGAGTGACAGGTGCTCCAGTTGCACTCTGCATTCTCCCTCCTCTAGGGCTGTTCCTCTGGATGTTCCGGTTGGGAATGTATACTGAAAAGTCATGCTTTTTATGTATTTTATTCTGGATCCCTGGCATATTAATGAGAAATATTTAAGATGATTTTGCATTTATAATTTCATATTTATATATGTGATGTATGAATGCATAGTCCGTATATTCTATCCAGTATTTGACTTCGTGCGTGCTGCACGGAAGATCGAGTCATAGGTTCTGACAGATTATACAGGTAGGCTCACATTTGCAATGGACCCGGACATTCCATTGGTATGATTGTAGTACATCGTTATAGTAGCTGGTCTTAGCTAGGTTGAATGGATCGAATTCAGGTTTTGTGGGATTCAATGTTCGAGCTCGATGTCTTAGTACACTTAGAGTGTATTGAGCGGGATCAACAGGATGATCGATTCTATACTGACTATATGAATTGATCCGCATCCCGTATTATCAT
>JAOTRH010212420.1:0-10837 GCA_034768845.1 Heliamphora exappendiculata | reverse complement strand
CCCTCGCGCCCCCCGCCCGGGGCGATGTCTCCACCGACTTGCCCACCCCCCGCCCCGCCGGTGTCGCGCCCTCGGCCCAGAACAAGCCGATGGTCGGCGAGATCAGCCCCGAGCTGGAAGAAGCCTCGAACCGCGCGTTGGCTGCGCTCGCCGAGATGCAAGGGGATGATGGGGCCTTCGGTTCCAGCCGTTTCGGCCGCAACGTCGCCGTCACCGCCCTGGCGGGCCTGGCCTTCATGGCCGATGGCCACACGCCCGGCCGAGGCCAGTATGGCCCCGTTGTCGAGCGGGCCCTCAAGTCGGTCCTTGACTCCGCCACCGAGATTGGTCTGATCACCGGCGACGCCGGCAACGGCCCGATGTACGGCCACGGCTTCGCCACGCTCTTCCTCGGTGAAGTCCACGGCATGCTCGGCGGCGACGATGAATCACCCCTGGCTAAGCGCACCTATGAGACGCTCCTCCGGGCCGTGCGCCTCATCGAGCGCACCCAAAACGATGACGGGGGCTGGCGCTACAACCCCATCCCCAACGACGCCGATGTCTCCGTGACGATCTGCCAGATCATGGCCCTTCGATCCGCACGCAACGCCGGCATCGAGGTCAGCAAGCAAGTCATCGACCGCGCCATCGCGTACGTTCGCAAGTGCCAGAACCCCGATGGTGGGTTCATGTACCAACTGCCAAACGGCATCAGCGCCTGGCCCCGCTCAGCCGCCGGCGTCGCCTCCCTGTACTACGCCGGCATTTACCAGGATAACTCGCTGGACAAGGGCATCGAGTACCTCCTCCGCGAGGCCCTCCCCGAAAGCCGCACCCGGACCGAAACTCACTACTGGTACGGCATGTACTACACCGCTCAATCGATGTACCTCGCGGGTGGCCCCGCCTGGGAACGCTTCTGGCCGCAGGCCCGGCGCGAGCTGCTCCGCTCCCAGAACACCCGGGGTCTGTGGAACGACCCGGGCATCGGCCAGGGCTACGGCACCGCCATGGGCCTGATCGTTTTGCAAATGCCCAAGCGGTACCTACCGATCTTCCAGAAGTAACACGCACGCCGCGATGCGCAGCGCCCAGCCCTGCGAACCACTCCTCCCCGCCGCCATGCACAACCGCTCTGAACATCGATCCTCACGCAACGCCGCCCCGGGCATGGCCCGCTCGGTGCTCGGGATGCTGCTCGCGGCCTCCGCCGCGCTGCCCTTCGCCTCCGCCGCGGATACTGCCAGCCAGCCCCGGCGCGGCCGCCCCTCTGCCACGCCGACCCCGGTCTCGTTGTTCTCTGGCACAGAGCCCACCGAGCCCGCTCGCTCGACAGCCGCGCCGCTCGCCCGGTGGATCGCGCTGAGCGGCGACCTCAAGCCCACCTCGATCCGGGCGATCGTCTCTGTTTCGAAGACCACGCTCTCGATCATCGCCCTCGCCGGCGACCAGGTTGAGCTGCCGATGACGGGGCCCGACCGCATCATCGCCGTCGTCCCCGCCCAGTGGTGGCTCCGCACCGCCACACCCGGCGTCGGGCTCGACTCACCCGATGAGCCCGTCGGCACACCGCAGCCCAGCGACGCCCCAGGCGTGCTCTTCTGCGCCGATGGCCAGCGCATCCCCGGCTTCCTTATTACCACGGCCACGCTCCAGCCCGCTCGCCCCTCGCGGACCATCGGCGGCCCGCGCCCAAACGCCGCCACACCGGGCCCCGGGAACCCGCGCACGCCTCGCCCAAACGTCGAACCCGCCCCGGCCGGCGGCCCAACTTCGCCCGCCACCGGCGACACCCCGGAACCTGCCGCCCCGACGTACTCCGATGAGTTCCGCTGGATGAGCCAGGGCCTTGGTGAGTTCACCATCAAGCTTGAGCAGGCCAAACGGCTGGTGCTCATCGACGGCCCGCGCCTGGGCTTTAGCCCTCGCTTGGCCGCCAGCTCCGCATCCCGCGATGTGCTCTCCTTGGTCAACGGCGACCGCGCGGAGGGCTTCCTCGCCGGGATGCTCCTGACGGCCCCGGGAGAGGCCACCGTCAAGCTCGAGCCCGAGCAAGGCTCGCCGAGCATCATCAACGTTCCACGCATCCGCTCGATCGAGTTGGCGACGCCCCCGGCGGCCACCCCCGCGGGTCTCTCGCGGGTCATCCTCCGGTCCGGAGCGGACCTGTTCATCTCCGGGCTGGCCGCCGGACCGAACGGACTGACGATCGAAAACACCGCCCTGACTCGGGCCGCAACGCCGAAACTGCGCCTGCCCATCGATCAGCTCGTCGCGTTCCTCCCCGAGGCGGATGTCATCACCGAACTCGCTGGCACACTCGCGCCGGCCGCCTCGCCCGTTGCGCTCAACACCCTTGCCGCCCGCCCCCACCTGACGACCCGCGCCGAGCCCGCGCTTCTCTTCGCCGGTGAGGTTGAACTCCCCGGCTGGTGCACCGCCAGCTTGCAGGTCCCCGCCGGCTCCTCGCGCATCGCCATGCAGCTGGTGATCCCCGAATCCTGCCGCGATCGGGCTGAGTGCACCGTCACGCTCCGCCTCGGCGGCCAGGTGCTCTCCACCGTTGTCCTAAATGCGGCGTCCCCCGCCGCGGAGCTGAACTTGCCGCTGACCGCTCCTCTGGCCCAGGCGACCCCGCTGCTGATCACCCTGGCCGATGGGCCCAAGGCATCCGGACCGGTGCAAGATCAGGTCATCATCCGCAGGCCCTTGGCGGTCCGCTCGCTACGCTAAGCGTGATGCCGCACGGAAGCACATTGCATCGGCCCGGAGGCCAATCGGTCGGCAGCCAAGCCCATCGCGCGGCTTGCACGCCCAGCCCACACGCACGATGAATAAGCCCCTGCACATCATCTTCGCAGGTGGCGGCACCGGCGGCCATCTTTTCCCCATGATCGCCGTCGCCGAGGCCATGGGCTGCCTCCCTGGCTCCTCTCGCCAGGCTCACTTCGTCACCTCGAGTCGCAGGATCGATGCCACAGTGATGGAAGGCCGGGGATTCGAGACGCTGCCGATCCCTGCTGAACCGTTCGGCGTCCGGCCTCGGCCGCTCTGGAAGTTCCTTTCCAGCTGGGGCTCCTCGGTCCGCGGTGTCCGCCAGCTCATCCGGCGATGCAAGGCCGACGGGCAAGGGTCGATCGTGCGCATGGTCGCCTCCGGCGGCTTCGTCGCGGCACCCGCCGTCCAGGCCGCTCGCGTCGAGGGCATCCCGCTGGTCAACCTCAACCTCGACGCCGTCCCCGGCAAGGCGAACTTGCTCATCAACCGCTTCGCGCCGTCCGGCAGCGTCACCTTCACCACCTTCCCCGTCTCCGCGCCGTATGCCAGCCACTGGCGCACGATCCCGCCGATCGTGCGGCGCGAGGCCCTCGCCAGCGCCGCCGCCGCCGCCCCGCAGGCCGCCAAACTCGCCCTCGGCCTCGACCCTGCAGGCCCCGTCCTCATGGTCACCGGCGGAAGCCAGGGCGCTGGGAGCATCAACGGGCTCCTCGCCCACCTCGCCCGCACCGGCGCGCTCCGCCCCGGCCGCTGGCAGGTGCTCCACCAAGTCGGCCGCGCTGAGGCCCCCCACGACGCGCAGACCCTCGCCGGCGTCTACGGCGAGGCCGGCATCCGCCACGTGATCTGCGACTTCAATCGCACGATGGGGCTGTGGTGGGCCGCGGCGGACCTTTGCATCTGCCGCGCTGGCGCCGGCTCCGTCGCCGAGGCATGGGCCAGCGCGACGCCCGCGGTCTTCCTGCCGTACCCGCACCACAAGGACCAGCACCAGGTGCAAAACGCGTTGCCGCTGGTGAATACCGGCGGGGCGATTCTGCTCACCGACCTGCGGGAGCCGGCGATCACCCTCGGCTCGCAGGCCGACGCTTCCTCCGCCGCGGGCCGCGTGCTTGCGATCCTTGCCGAACCCGCACTCCTCCCGCCGATGCGAGCGGCCCTCACCGGCCTCGGCCCCGTCAACGGCGCCGAGCTCGTCGCCCAAGAGGTGCTCCGTGCACGCTGAGCCGGGGCGCAGCTCGATATCTCAGGCGGTGCCGCCGGGATTATCGCCCCCGCCCGCCGCCACCGTGCTGCTCACCACCCCGCGACTGACCATCCGCCCGCTCCGAGGTGATGATCTTTCCGCCTGGCTTGCGTACCAGCACGAGAGCCACGAGGCGCACCGCTCGGTGTTCCCCGAGCAGATCGCTGATCCGCTCTTGCGCTTTGATGAGGCCGTCGAACGCGCCCGCGTGACGGGGCTCGCCGGATCGGCGTACCGCCTCGCCGCGTTCGAGCGATTCGCTGGAGCGCTCCGGCCTGCACCATCTGCCCCGCGGGCCGCCCCACCATCTGCCCGCCGGCCGCCCCGGCGCCGAAGCGTGACGGACAAACGTTTGACGCCGTCGGTGCGAGCGGCGGTACCGAAGCCGGCGGGGCCGACGCCGCGGCACGTCCGAGATTGATCGGCCTGGTCAACTTCAACGCTATCGTGCGCGGCGCATCGCAAAACGCCGCGCTGGGCTACTCGGTCAGCCCGCTGTTCGAGCGTCAAGGCCTTGGGTTCGAGATGACGCAGGCGGCCCTGAGTTTCGCCTTCGCCGGGCCACCGGCTGGCGCTGGCCTGCACCGAATCATGGCGTACATCCTGCCCGGTAACCTGCGCTCGCGGAAGCTGGCCGAGCGCCTCGGCTTTCAGTTTGAGGGGATCGCGCGACGCTTCCTGCGCATCGCCGGCTCGTGGCAAGACCATCAGCAGTGGTCGCTGCTTGACGATGAGTGGTCACTTCGGTTGTAAGAGGTCTGCGCGTCGGCTGGATACACGAGTGGCGAGCGGCCGGTCGCACGGTCAGACGGGTTGCCTCAACGCTTGGAGAGCGATGCCCGCCGCCGCCGGCTTCCCATCACGCCCATCGCCGCCGCGGCCATGACCATCGCGGCGCCCGGTGCCGGGATCGCCGTGAAGACCGACTCGAACGAGCGAGTTTCACCCGCGAGGAGGTCGAAGCTCCACTGCGAGCCAACCTCGAGATGGTTCGGGCCGCTCTCGATGACGCCCGGCAGCAGGTCATCGGTCACACCGTTGGTGAGCAGATCACGGATGTTGCTGCCGACCGAGATGGCGCCAGCACCCGCGGCCCGGTAGAAGCCGTGGTAGAGCGAGTTCTCGCCGTCGACGAAGTCAATCTCGGAGGGGCCCGTCTGCGTCGCGAAGTCGTTGTTCGCACCGCCCGGCAGCGTGACGCCGTTGAGGTTGAACAACGAGATGTTGCGAACGGCTGGCCCGCCCATGTTCCGGAAGGTGATCCGCTGCGTTAGCTCAGCCGCGTTGCCGCCGAGCGTGCGGATGGTAAACTGAATCGTGATCTGCCAGGGACGGTTGAAGGCGTTGTCGAAGCGGATCTCCATCTGGTTCGGCGAAGGTGTGCTGATCACCGGTGCCGACTGGATCACCGCAAACTCACGCACGTCGCTGTTATCGACCCTGGCCCACCAATACGCCTGGTTGATGAACGACTCACCGCCGGCGCCGTCGCCGGTGAGCACCGCCGTCGGGCCGGTGCCGATGACTCCACCGCTGTACGGGTTGAGTCGAAAGTTTGCCTGCCCATCGCTGATGGTCACCGGCACGCTGATCTGCGCGTTGCACACCGCGGCGGTCAACGCCGCCGCCACGCAAACCAGGTTTGAAGGTACTCTGCTCACAACCGTTTCCAATATACCGCGAGCCACGCCAAAAGCATCTAGGACAGCCGCCCCGAGCCCTTCGGGGAAGCCGCCACCCTAGTACAACCGGCACATCCTTGCTCGCCGAATCACTCTCGCCATCCAATCCCGGGTTCTCGCTCGTTTCCGAAGCGACAATCCTCATTGAAGTTTACGCCAGCCGGGCAAGTCGGGTTTCACGGCCAGCCCGATCCGCGGCGAATCGGTACGGCCCACACAACATCAAGCGACACCAGGGGCTGTTCCGGCTCGGAATCTTCAGCGTTTGCGTAAAAATCAAACACCGCCAAGCACCAGACCCGACGTCTGGGAGCAAAGCCAGGATCCGAGAAGTCAGCTCGCCGACCGAAGAACCCAAGCCAGTTGCCAGCGTGCGTAACGCCGGAACAAAAATAAAACTGCCCGGTCGGCGAGGACCGGGCAGTTTGCAAACTAGAGAGAGGAGGGCATTCGACTAGGATCGTTAGATCTTCGTCGAACTTGAGGAGGCCGTCCGATCGGTCAGGCGATTAGGCCCGACGACGACGGGTGGCAACCAGACCACCGACGGCCAGCAGGGCGGCAGCGCCCGGGGTCGGGATGATCGTCAGCGTGGTCGAAACCGACTGCACGCCGTTGTTGTTGAGAGCGAACTGGAACTGGGAGGCAACCTCGAGGTGGCCCGGGCCGCCGCCAACCACGCCGCCGCCGATGTTATCGACGACGCCGTTGGTCAGGAGAGCCAGGACGTTCGACGCGGCGTCAACGCGGATGGCGTTGGTGGCCTCGTAGGTCGCCGTGGTGAAGAGGTCGTTGAACTCGACCGTGTTCGGGCCAGTCAGCGAAGCGGTGTTCGAAGTCTGGTTGCCGTTGACGGACATGTCCACGTAGTTGATCAGGTTGTACACCTGAGCGCCGCCCGAGCGGTTGCGGAGCGACGCGGTCTGCGTCAGCGAGCCGTAGCCGTACTCGAAACCGGAGACGGTGAACTGCAGGGCCAGGGTGAAGCCCGCATAGTTGTAGCTAATGCGGAGCTGGTTGCCGGCCGGGTTCGTCGTCACAGCGGTCGGCTGGTAAACAGCGAACTCGCGAGTGTCAACGTTCTCAACACGGACCCACCACCAAGTGGCGGCGATGTGGGACGGACCCGAGGCGCCGTTCACGGAGAACGAAGCAGCGGGGCCAGAACCAGTCGCACCACCGAGGTTGTTGCCGAGCGAGAAGATCGCATCACCGTCGGTGATGGTCGTCGCGGACGGGGGAACGAACACCTGGGCGCTGGCCGAAGCGGCCAACCCAGCAGCAGCCAAAATTCCAAGAGCAGTCTTCATATCTCAATCTCCCTCAAACGTCGGACCGGACATCTCGTCACAACCAGGCATGGTCCGTTGCCTGATCGCGTCTCCTGTCTCCTCTCACACTAGCAATAAAGCTAGCTGCCGGGGTTGCAGCCCGGGAGTCAGTGCACGAAGTATACCCCCATTCCCGAGTCATGCAAGTGATCTGCCAGCAAGTATTTCCCCCGGCCACCACTCCTTAAAGCCGCGTTCACACTCCCGTTGGTTATCGGGAGAGCCTTCCCGAATCTCCCTATCGCCCGCCCATACATTATGGGACGTTTAAAATGGGTAGCCGACCCTGGCCCGTCCTCCTTGCCAAAACCAGGGGGTGCCTGGGTCTGGTTTCGCTTCAGTCTGCCCTCCATTTCGCTTCGAGCCAGGGCTTTCCTCGTCGGCTCCATCCTCCCTTTCACCCGTCCGGAGTCTTGCCAAAAGCAACGCGACCCGCTGACAGGGCCACTGGCGGCCGCGATCTTCGTCGTCTGCGGGCTTGACTCCGCAAGTTGCTCCGGAACGCGAATTTGCCTGGCTAAACCAGCTCCTTTCGCTGTCTGCGCGCCCGCCTTTGGTATCCTTCTGGTCATGCCCATCGTCCTTCGCTGGCTGCTGCGTCTTGGCCCGACCAATCCCATCGCCGTCCGGCTGGTCACCAACGGCTCCCGCCGCGCCCGACACCATTACATCCGAATCGCCTACCTCGGCATCCTGATCGCCGTGCTTCTGCTGAGCCTGCTCAGCCACGCCCGGGGCGATCAACTCGACTACCGCCTCCTCGCCGCGGCCGGAGCACGCAGCTTTGAGCTCGTCGCCTATCTGCAAATCGCCCTGATCTGCATCCTCGCACCCGTCTTCATGGCCGGTGCTATCGCGCAGGAAGCAGACCCCCGCACCTGGGACATCCTCCTGGCCACACCACTCGGCGCGACCGAGATCGTGCTGGGCAATCTCTTCGGTCGCTTGTTTTTCATCATCGCCCTGCTGTTTTCCAGCCTTCCGCTCTTTGCCGTTACGCAGTACTTCGGCGGCGTCGCCGGAAACTCCATCTTCTTAAGTTACCTGATCGCCGCCTGCGCCGCCCTGCTCGTCGGATCGATGGCCATCGCGCTGGCCGTCTCTCGACTCGCCGGACGGCGCGCCGTCTTTGCGTTCTACGTCGCCGTCGTCAGCTACCTGGCCGTGACGTTCGCCATCGACGTCATCAATCGCAGCGGTCAGGTGACCGCCATGACGGCGATCAACCCGTTCCTGGCCGTCAACGCCTTGCTCGATAGCGTCAACTACGCGCCGTACCCGGATGGGTCGCAGACCGGCCTGGCCGTTTGGTTCCTGGAGCGCCCGATCGCGACTTGGTGCATCCTCTCGAGCTCGCTGAGCGTTGCGCTCATGGTCGCTAGCACCGTGACCGTCCGCATCGGCGGCCTCTCGGGCATTGGCGTCGGCGGAACGATTGAAGGGAAAGCAGGTCTATTCGGTCGGTTGTTCCGGCGGGGTGGGGCCCGGGCCCCTCGCTCTGTCTGGCACAACCCCATCGCTTGGCGCGAATCTGCCGGGCGAAACGATGGAATCGGCAGTCTCCTGCTCCGCTACGGGTTCATTGCCGCTGGCCTGCTGTGGGGCGTCGCGATGGTCCTGCTGCTGGCAAATGGCACGCTCGTGCCCAGCCAGTTCCGACTGACTGTCTTCTTCACCCTGCTCGGCGAGCTCGCGGTGATCGCGCTGATCGCCATGAACATGGCCGCCACCAGCGTCAGCCGCGAACGCGAAGACGGCACCCTCGACATCCTCCTGACCACCCCCGTCCAGGCGTCCGAATACCTCCTCGGTAAGCTCAAAGGCATGATCACCTACCTCGTGCCCATGCTTGCGGTGCCCATCATCACCGGGTTCATCGTCGGCGGGTTCATCCTCGTCGATCAACTGCGGGCCGTCCCCAAATACGTCATCAACGTCCAGCTCTTCGGCCAACCGCTTTCCACCGGGGCAGCCCCCACCGCCGCCATCCCCCTCTTGCTTCCTGAAATCGGCTTGATCATCCTGCTCTCGGCCGTGCCGTTCACCGCCTTCTGCGTCGTCATCGGCATGCTCTGGTCCCTCCGCAGCAAGGGCCAAATTGCCTCCGTGGTCTCCACCGTGGGCGTCGTCGCGACCCTCTCAACCCTTATTGGGCTGTGCGCATGGAACGCCGCGGCGTCTGTGCCCGTCTTCGGCCCGACGATTGGTGCCCTCAGCCCCGCCTCGGCCGTGTTCTCCGCCGTTTTCCCCGAAGTCGGCATGGCCAAGATGGTCCGTGAAGGGGCCAACCTCGAAGGGGCAAGGATCTCGCTGCTGATCGGCGGCATCATCAACTACATCTCGAAGACCGCGCAGAAGGAAGGCGACCAGGTCGACCTGACCATGCGCTACTCGACCCAGTTCGAGGACGATTCCGCGGGCTACAAGGTTGGCGTGAACTGGGCGCACAAGCAGGGCGACTTCGACATGTACCTCGCCGGTTCCTACATCGATCGCGGCATTACCTGGGACGCGAACGATCGGCGCATCGGCATGAACCAATCCGGCTCGCTCGCCGATACCACCTCCGGCAACTTCTTCGCCAAGTTCGGCTACGACTTCGGCGAGGGCAACACGCAGCGCCTGCAACTGACCCTGAGCAAGTTCAAGATCGACGGCAAGGACAACTACATCGAGCAGCTCGGCGATCGCAGCCAGGGCATTACCGACACGGCCGTGCCCGGCCACAATCCGGGCACCTACACGCCGTTCAACGATTTCTGGCAAACCCAGCTCAAGTATCTTAACAGCGACTTCTTCGGCGGCACGCTGGCGATGGACGTCTACAAGGCGAGCCAGGCGATGCGCTTTCTGCCCGAAGACTCGCCGGACAAGCAGGATCCGCTGATCGCTCCGCTCGGCACCCTGATCGACCAGTCCGAAATCAACTCGCAGAAGAAGGGCCTGCGCACCTCGTGGACGCGGCCGGATATCTTCGGCGTCAGCGGCCTCGAACTGCACACCGGCATCGACCTGGTCGAGGATGTGGCGCAGCAGAAGCTGGCGCTCACCAACCGACTCTGGGTGCCGCCGATGGATTACACGAGCTGGGCGCCGTATGCGCAGCTGTCGTGGGATGTGGGCCCGGTCACGTTTGTCGGCGGCATCCGCCGTGAGGATGGCCAGCTCGAAGTGAACGACTACACGACGACGTACTATCGCAATCGCGTTGCGGTGAAGGGCGGCACGATCGACTACCAGAACAACCTGCCGAACGTCGGCGCGATCTGGCGTTTCGCCGACGGCTGGTCCGCGTTCGCCTCATGGAGCAAGGGCTTCACCCTGCCGAACGCAGGCATTCCGCTGCGCAACGTCAACGTGCCCGGGGTGTCGGTGTCGCAGATGCAGGACCTGCAGGCGATCCTCGTGCGCAACGAGGAGGTCGGCCTCAACTGGCGCGGCGAACGCGCGGGTTTTTCGGCGTCGACCTACAAATCGACCTCGCAGTTCGGCGTGTCGCTCTCGGTGGATCCGACCACGGGCGACTACATCATGAACCGCGCACCGGTCGACATCAAAGGCTACGAATTCTCCGGCGATCTCAACATCGCCGAGGATTGGAAGGCGACGTTGCTTTACTCACGCGCGATGGGCTACACCACGTTCGTCGCCAACGGGCCGTTGGACAAGCACATGGGCATCAACGATATCAGCCCGGCGAAGATCGGCGCATCGCTGACGTGGAATTTTTCCCCGTACGGCAACGCCACGCTCGGCGAGACGACGCTGCTCTCGCGCTCGATCAACCAGAACACGAGCGCGTTCGAGCAGATCCACGG
>JAOTRH010212398.1:0-10837 GCA_034768845.1 Heliamphora exappendiculata | reverse complement strand
TGAAGAGTTTTCAACTTCCATCACATTGGCCATGTTGGAGTTGGACCTGACACTCTTGCTCCTTGCTCGATTTTCTTTCTCAATATTCAACTTGAAGAATAGAGCCTCCAAAGTCATCTCTTTGTTCTTGAACATTAGATAACTCTTGAATTTCTTTCATGTTTCAGGAAGTTTGTGGAAGACTGCAGCCACTAGGAATGCTTCACTGAAGAACATTCCTTTTGCTTTGATCTCATTGATCAAAGTCTGAAGCACTTGGACTTGTACCGTCACAGGTGTTGAGTCCTTCATCACATAATCAAGGAACCGGCCCACTATAAATTTCTTGGAATCGGCACCCTCAATTTTGTACTTTTGATCTAAGAACTCCCACAGGTTTTTAGTAGTCTTTGTCTCATTGAACACAGAGTACAATGAGTCATCTAGAGCATTCAGAACATAGTTCTTGCATAGATAATTGGTATTATTCCAATTATCAACAACCATCAATTTTTGAGTGTCTGCATTCTCATCTGCAACTGGAGCTTCCTCAGTCAGGCATCTGGCCAGATTTAAAGTGGTAAGGTAGAACACTATCTTCTGTTGCTATCTCTTAAAGTCAGCTCCTCCTTCAAACTTTTCTGACTTGTCCACATGAGACAAAAGAACAGTTGAAACACCAGGCATATGAGCGATTCGCTTTTCAGGAGCAGCTTGCTTTTCAGTAGCACCTTATTTTTCAGTCGACATGTTTCTTGAAATAAGATCAATTCACATATTAGATCTTTACAATGTCAACACTAAGAATAGATTAACAATCTAAACTTAATTCTCTCAAACATAGTCCATCATGTGGCGGGGTTCCAACGGGCGCGCCCCCTGGTGGGGGTTCTGGGGGGCCGTGCCCCTTAGCAGGGTTCCTAGGGACATCGCCCCTAGGCGGAAGTCTGAGGACAGCGCCCTTGAAACCAAAATGGTATGCAACATTGCTCATAGCAAGTGCTACCAAACTCTAAAAGGTCAGTCGCGCACAGATGCCTACGACCTTAGCCGATCAGATCTCTGTTAAGTATCACATGAAGGGTCGACACAGGAGAAAAAAGAGGTTAATACCAACAGAAAAGTGCCCAGGGGTCGGCACAAATAGCCCAGGGATCGACACAAACAGCTCAGGGGTCGACACAAACTGAGAGAGGTGTTGATACAAAAAAACTGAGAGTTCAACAAGAGAAATGTGTCGACACAAAAGAACCGAGAGTTCTACTTAACACCAACAGAAGGATTAGGGTCGACACCATCAGAAATGGAGTCGACACAAGATAAAAGTGTCGACACAAACAAGAAAAGTGTCGACACAAACGGCCAAAAATGTCAAAAGTGTCGACACTAAAGAAAATGTGTCGACACAACCGACCAAATTTCTCACAGATCAGGAAACCGACTGAATTATGACGGAAAGCAAATCACAATCTGGATTGATCTGAACATATTATCTTGAACAATATAATATTTCTCATATTCCAACGAAGATCAAGAAAGCATAATCCTGTACATACTCACAGACAAGTTAGAAGCATAAACATACATTTTCTGGAGAAGAAAATAAGATCCAAACCGAGCAGGTTTTTAAAACTGATTTATTCTTAAACTTGTTGGATGACAATCTCATTTTTAAGATTGTTAGGAGAAATCCAACGCCATAATAAAAAATTTACATACTCGGTGATCTAGAAAATACATCTTTATTAACCTTCAACAATTACAACAAACTGAAATTACAGGAAAATAAAACAACAGAAGTAACAGGAATAGAATATGCAAACCGAGTCCTGCAATCGCAGTTTCTTTAAAAATGATTCACCGCCTACCGAGGGTGTTGTAGGTTTTTCACCAGCGTCACTCTTTCAGGATAAAACGGCTACACGATCGTTGGAACACCACAAAGGATCGGCTACGAACGTACTCTGTCTGTCTTTCTCTCTCTTACAGCTTGCAATATAATCTCTAAATTATATCTCTCCTTTCTTTGTCTCTTTTTTTTCCTCTACTCTGTCTCTTCTTCTCTTCCTCTAAAAACTGAATGGGATGACAGCATATATAGGCATTCCATCATGGAGGGGGTTACAGGAGAATCAATAACCATAAATGGTATTTATTTCCAAGATTCAATTGCCAATTCAATTGCAATTGAATTCTGAAATTCAATGGCCAATAAATTCACAAAATTTCAACAAGTTCTACTTAAGTCGTCTAAGCTGTTAGAGATGGCAATGAAGCGAGGCGGGTACAAGGGTGTTTTCTCCCATCCCCAACCCGTTTCCCATCGGGTCAGGGTTGAAAAACAATTGTCCAGAAAGTGGCGGGGGACGGAGGCAGGGCAATAACAGAAAATACTTGTTCACTTTAAAAAGAAACAAAAATAAGAAATATAAGTAAGAAAATCAAAAATAAGTATAATATTTTTGTATTTTAGACCTATTATATTAGTACAAATAAATTTTATCTACATATTTATATATAAAATATATTTAATTTATCTAATCGGGGGTGGGGCTGAAAAAAATAGGATGGAGAGATCAAATACTGCTCATACCCATTACCTATCAGGAGCAGAAAAAATTCGTACAAAATGGGTGGGGACAAGAGAAATTGTTATCCTTATAGGTTTTGGAATCACTGAGAGTCTGGAATTTAATTCTTATAACTGTTCATTAATATAACGATTGATTTACCTAGTCCTATACTGGTCCTGTGATTTTTACCCAATTGAATTTTTTTACGTAAAAATTGTAAGTCTTTTATTATTATTTGTAATTGGTTGATTTTTATTGCTTATAATTGCCTAGACATATCATAATTGACAGTTGACATTGTCTCATTTCGTTGCATATAAAATATTTACGTAATATTTTTTTTCATATTTTTTGGTGATTTGATAGAAGTTCAAATGTGAAAATACTACCCCGAGAGAATTGAGTGTGAAAAATAGATGATGATAGAAAAATATATACTATAAAAAATAAATAAACCACAAAATCACTACAAGACATAGCACAATCAGAAAATAAGGGGGAGAAGATAGAAGAAAATAGAAAAGAGGAGAAAAAAGGTGAGAAGAGAGATCTTGAGAGAATAGATCAAATAGAGTTATTGTCGATGTCTCTCTCTCCCCTGATTAAAAAATCCTAAAAGTTACGCAATAAAGATGACTAATAGAAACTAAAGCTGTGTTTTGATTTTACATATGTGAATAAAGAGAAAAGAAAAAGAAAAACATGTGTGAAAAAATGGAAAAAAAAAAGATTTAAGGTAAATTACAATTACCCATTCTAAAGTTTAGGTTGATTCCTAAATTGGTCGATAAAAGTACATTTTTTTCTCAATTTAATCCTTAAAATATGGAAGTTTTTTTTTATGTTCCCCAATTTCTAACTTCTATCTAAAATTTGATAGAAATTGCCAGATAAGTGGCTATGTGTTGCTACTCACACTATTTGAAGACATGTGGTGAGTTACTTCACAATACCTTAAATTCAAATTTAAATCTAAACCCAAATTCGGCCCCATCATCCGAAGGGTGGATTACTCATCCAAAATTACTTTGGGATCACTGTCCGAAGTGAGGGTATACATTATAACTCGCTTCGGGATCACCATCCGAATGAAGGACACATATTATAAACGGCTTTCGGGATCACCATCTGAAAAGATAGGACATTTATCATAGACCACTTCGAAATCATCATTCGAAGAGAGGATACATATTATAAATTACTTTGGGATCACCATCCGAAGGGAAGAACATTTATTATAGACTACTTCATGATCACCATTCGAAGAGTAGAATTTCAACTATCACAATTCCTTAAATTCTGCACACAAGTTCAACCCAAACATGGTTCTTCTCACCAAACTCACACACTTAGGATTAACATCATTAACAATTTCTCAATTTTACATACATCATACATTCGGGTTAAATTAGCTCAAAATCCTAATAAGAATCTCATGATTCTCATATTTTACAAGGATTCACATGATTTGTTCAAAAATCCCAAACCACTATTTCATGGTTTTTCACATTTTTCTAAAATTTATAGAATTTATACACAACTAGATTAACACAATCCCAAATTTATTCAAATTTCAATCAATTTCAGTATTTGAGTCCACTAGCCCAAAAATTTTTAATTTTCAAGGTTTAAACCCAAACCAAATCCTAACTTTCTATTTCACAAAATCAACGGTTCTCCAACGATACAAACATGATAGATTTAAGACAAATCACCCATAAACTCATGATTCAACATGTTTTAATCTCAAACCCTAATCTAGGGTTCCAAAAATATAAATTTCTCATTTTTTTAAAGTAAATCCAACGAATATATATCTCATGTACATGTATTGATTAACAATAAGCATAGATCTTATCTCTTGGGTGACAAATTTACATGAAGCAAGCCCTAGCAAACTCCCACGACCAAAATCTACAACCAAACGGTGAGAAGCGAGTTTTCAACACATAGCTGCAACCTCTAACGGATGTATAATAAAAAATGAAGTAAGAGGAACCCACAAATGAAGCAAGAGGAGCTCAAGGAGGCCCAAAATCTGGTTCTAGGGTTTTTACTTCGAGCTTAGAGAGAGAAGGAGAAGAGAAGAATGAAAAAAAAGTTCAACTTGCGCTTTTAGAAAGCTATATGCCAACGGTCCGCTCGAGCGGTCACCCGCGGTAGGCACTCCAAACAAAAGATATATATAGGGTTCAAATTTCAAACCAAACACCCTCAAACCCATCCAAATGACCCACAATAATTTTTTTCATGCATTACCAAGCATACAATTACTGTTATCAATCATTATCATCATTGAATTTCAATTCTTTCTCGAAATAAAATGCCTTTTCACTTTCCATCAAAAGTGTCAATATAAATTTTAATTAATTCTCAAAATAAAAAGGGGTCGGGTCTCTACAACCTCCAACTCTTATGAAATTTCGTCCCCAAAAAGTAACACTAGAACTCGAGTCAGCTACCTCTCCGTTAACCACCCATATTCTCCCCAAAGATGACATCTCACAACACAAACATGTTTCTGAAGGATAAACATCTATCGATCGCCTCCGTGAAAAAGGTCTTACTAACACTAAAGTTATCCAAACGCCAATAGATCGAGATCTAACTCACACCACTGAGGCACCAAAACACCGGTCACACCGGACGCGATCAACACAGGCGATCAAATTCATAGCACCAAGCTAGTCCACATTGGAACTGGTTTCAAATGCTTTTCACTTTTTTCCGTAAGGACTATGACTCCCGTCTAAACTACAACAAACTAGCTCATTCCCATACGAAAATACACACCGCGAGCTACTGCTGTAAGTCTAGACACACGTCATCAAACTCTGACATTGCTTACAAAGATTCACATGCATCGCATCCAAAATCGTGTTCATGCTTTCACGACCACTAATGACTACAAACTTGATGCCACATCATTACTCTACGTATGTTAGAAACGCTATCACTAAAGTTGAAGAGATGCTTGTTCCCGAGTAGAGACAACTAACATCTGATTTCAGATAAATGAACTCACTCAACTCATCGGAAACTCCAAAGATCACATTTTCTTCTTATATTTGCAAGCATCCCATCTACACATTTACCCTTTACCAATCCTCGACCAGTTCCTTAACTTACACACCACAACTCTCATCCCGTGAAAATACTAGGTGTCACATCATCGTCAAGGCCAAGATCCCACACCATTAAGATCACCACCCCAGTATTATAATCATTAAGAGTAATTTGGTCACATGAACTCACTGAGTCACTTAGGCTAAATACGCCATATAGATAAAACATTCCACAGGTACATACTTACCTACACAAATCTAAACACATCACACATTACTTTATCATGCATATACATAGCCTCACGTTTTCCAATCAACTCTCTGACCCTCAATCGATCATTCGACCTCTAATCAATTGCAACTAATCCCATCCGAAATTAAGCCACAATTAACAAATGCGTTTATCTCTCGTACTCACAACATTACACACTTAGTCAATTATTAAGCCCTTGGTAGTTATCAACCGCATCATTTGCCGATACATGTATACGCACTTGCATTCTTCTGTTTACATCCGTGCCATACGTATAACAACCGTACAGCAACCCTTTATTTTGATGGCAACAACACATGACTTGGAAACCCTCACCAACACCACTCAACCTATACATGACCAAGCACAAAGGAGCCACACAAGACTTGATTCACATACCACTACTTTGCCCTTCCAGTGTTCGCACTCACGCACTTAATCCTTCAGCGTACTCAAACTAAGCTATCACGCAACTTTCCCGAAACTAACGGGATCACCACCCATCTAAATTTCTCATCAATAGAACCTAAGCATTCTTACAAGAGTATATGGACAAGACTTTCCCATTCCAACCCAACAAACATGTCGATCCAATTGGGCCACACCGACGAAGGCCTTACAAATAACAAATTCCTTGTGACTCACAACTGAACCACCTCTTAGTAATCCCAAACTCGACTCCACCTAACTTATATTTTTATCATGAACGAGTAATAGAACACCAACTCCGAGAAAATTAAGCAGCTCCAACACCAATAACACAAACTGAGACTAATAACGGACTACCATGGCCTCATACAGTGAACAATACGGTCACAGAAACTTCAGCAATAATGGACAAGAGCTAACGATATCACCATTCCCGCACTAATCAGAATATGCATTATATAGCTATCAAGCAACCTTCGACTTACCTGTGCAGACGTAAATTCTACGTTCCAACTTTAACTCTTTCTTTAGAAAATGGGCAGGCGTTTTAGATTTGCCAACTCAATATCTCAAGGGACACAACCCGGACACTCATACTCATAGGGTAGAACAAAAAATCTTCACCAAGATATCAGGAGGAACTAGTCCTACACTCATGCGGTCACGATGATATAGATTCACAAGGCATAACCGAAAGAGCCGCAACAAGGGTACAGTATCTACAGAGGCTTTAATCTTCTTAGAAAATCGCCAAATCAATAATGAATCAAAAGTCCCGGCATTCACATTCAACAAGGATAAAACAACATACATAAGATAACCACATCTACGTCGTAGATCTAGACACAAACTGTCACCGTCCCCTCAAGGGACATCAAACCCATCAACGCACCATTCTAAAACAACCTAGTGAACCACACTCACAACATCTATCATAGAGAGCTCCGATTTTGTGCATTTGACACTGACAAGGAAGACACCAAAAGTGACCATGTCTTCTCATAAAAGATCTTATACCTCTTACACCTTAGCTTCATCTAAGCACACATCCCTATACTCACCCAACACAGTTCCCGAGCACAATTTTCTAACCATAAGGACGACAACCAAAACTACAAGCCTTCACCCCATGAAATTTCCAAAGGACCCATAACTGTCGCACACTATAATTGCAACCAAAACAACACACATCCCAACACATATATGACTTCATGGCTAATCGACCGAGCATATCTATAAGCTTACGCACCCGCAACTTAACTCTCGAATCTTAACAAGGAACAAGGCTTTCAAAGCTATAAGGCCTTACGGAGACTACCAACTATACCCCACAGGGAAAGAGATACCCCCAAAATCATTTATGTCCAACAATTTTGAAACACATCAAGATAATGATTATTATACTCCCATCCACTATGTTCCCATCCATACCCTATTCCCGAGTACACGGCTCAATATATAACATGGCTCATGATGTATATAATCCTCAACACACCCAAATCCACATACACAAGAATACTCATAGGGAGGTATTATCACCATCCCATACCCAATCATAACAGATGGTCTTCAAGGTTTCTCAAACACCCTATCACATCTAGTCACAAGGTTACTAGTAATACAACTGACCTCCTGATAGTATTACTCCACAAAAAGGTCATCTACAACGACTAACCAATTATCTACGTCTCAACAACACTAGGATTAACTAAGGTCAACACCCACTCATGTGGTTATCACAACTTACAAGCAAGTCCTACCACACACTAAAGCGATTAACACTCAACTCATGAGTTTACCTCCGCAGCAATCAAACAAAACTGAGTCGCACTTTTAAAACCCATACAACGACCTCAACTACAACCCCGCCCTAACTCTATAGGCATAACTCTTATATAAAGAGCATCATAAAACTCATCCAGATAAGATTTGACTTAACATTCTAGAGTTATGTAAACACTTTGATCATCTTCTCATAATATCACATCAACACGTATCCACATATCGAGGAGAACCCTTAGGAATGACACACCAATTTAGGTAACTCGTTTGGATTTCTTATTAGAATGAAAGTCGATCAAATGCCTTTCTAACTCGAACTTCGAACTAGTCGATCAAACGCCCAAGGGCAAGACACATCATTTCGAAGATTCAACCTCCATACGCAAGCACCACATAGCATGCAAACATGAAGCCAATCCGTAGATATTTCAAACAATCACACGAATACATGAATGTCATACATTAATGCAAACTCTCACGTAGTGGATCAACCATTTTTATGATTTTTAAGTATTCGAACCTAAAGCTCTCTGATACCAATCTGTAACGCCCCGACTTTGAAATAATAAAGTCCCATGATATAAAAAGGTAATAAAACCTGAATTTAAAATTTTATCACAAAATCTAATCAAAAGGATTAACCGAAACTAAACTTTGCTGGAGATATAAACTAAAACATATCATTTGTTTCTTTTAAAGACGATGTGAAAAAGAGCTTTTTATTTGTAAAATAAGTTTCCAAAAATATCCACTTATGCCATAAAGGATGCCCAAAAGATACTCAATAAACCTTATTTTTAAAACAAATTTTCAAAATGTACCACCTAGCGAGGTTTGCTTGAGCGGACTCCACACCGCTCGAGCAGTGAGACACCCGAGAGTAAACTGACCAAAATTTTGAAAACTTTTTCAAGTGTTGAAAAAATACTAAAATCTCTCATCCTTTGAACATAGTTTTTGCAATCCAAAACTTGAGATTAAAACCATACAATTAACTTTGGAATCACATCTAATATCTCAAAAATTTGAAAACTAATATTTTAAACCATATAATTTCAATAGAAAAATAAGGCATAAGCTAGAAGAAATAACCCGGCAATCTCACATGCATACAAGTCATGAGTATATGGCCTTAGGGCCTTACAAAACGGGTTTCACCAACCCTGAACCTACACTTTATCGTAACATGAGATTAAAAGTACAACGCTGCAATTCCAAAAGAAAAAGAATTATAATGACACTATACAATTCTAATAAAAAAAAAAGAAACCCAAGAATTCACCACGACCATTCTTTTCATTTGATTACATGCTTTCCTTTTTTATCTAAAATGTGTTTAATCAACATGAGTCAAGACTCGTAAAAAATAGACTAAAAATGAATAAATGTATGACATGCGACGATACTTATGTGAAATGCACCACGTTGTTTTATCCAAAAATCAATCTCCATTTTTAATGAATTTTTGTTCACTTATGTGATATCCTGGTATCCCACATCGAAAAGAAAGTGGGAGTTCCTGGATTATAAAGAAAAAATCTTGGACCCTACATAGCAACGAGGTCTTTTCCCAAGTGGTGGAGACCATAGCAAAACTTCGCAGTTAAGCGTGTTTAGGCCGGAGCAATACAGAGATGGGTGACCCACTGAAAAGAACAAAATCGTGAGAGCTTTGCCTATAGTTGACAATATCGTTGCCACGAGAAGGGTCAAGGTGTTACCATATAAATGGTAACAGAGCCGACTCTTCCAACCTCTGAGTGTGGGCCCCTGTCATCTCGTGTGCCATGTGGGCGGGCTATTGAGTGGGCAGGTCAATAAGGACTGGCAGGCAACTAGAGCTGGCAGGCTACTGCACGGGGACGTGCAGCCCTATGGGGTAGATTGTGATATTTTGTTATCCCATATCAAAAAGAGAGAGGAAGTTCCTAGGCTATAAAGAAAAAATCTTGGACCCTACATAGCAATGAGGCTTTTTCTTAGGTTGTAGAGACCCTAGCAAAATTTCATAATTAAGCGTACTTGGGCGGGAGCAATGCAACGATGGGTGACGCATTGGGAAGAACAAAATCGTGAGGACTTTATTCATATTGGACAATATCGTTGCCACAAGAAGGGTCGGGGTGTTACAACCTAATCGGGTTTCTTTATATAAAACTATAGATTTAGCCTTCTTATCCTCTTATTATTTTCACATCATTGCAGGTGTTCACAAACCCAATACTCATACCACACATGCACACATATACACATATATCTCCCGACACTTTCCAACCTCACCTAACTTGAGGTATTATCCATTTCTCATTAACTCTTATCCTCACAACGATCATTTACCTCTTCGGGCTCACCATCCGAATGGTGGGGTACTCATCTAAAATCACTTCGGGATCACTGTCTGAAGTGAGGGCATACAATATAACTCGCTTCGGGATCACCATCCGAAGCGAGAGCACATATTATAAATCGCTTTGAAATCACCATCTGAAGGGAAGAACATTTATTATAGACCACTTCGAGATCATCATCCGAAGGGAAGAACATTTATTATAGACCACTTCAGGATCACCATTCGAAGTAAAGGTGCACAAGAGACCTGAGAAACTCGAAAATTGAACCAATCCGACCTCTATGGATTGGGTTTGTTCGATTTTTATAAGTAATTGATTTGGTCATGAGTCCCAAAAAAAATAAATCGATAATATTAGTTCGGTTCTTGGGTTAGTCTAGGATTAATCCGAACCAACCCATATATA
>JAOTRH010212387.1:0-10837 GCA_034768845.1 Heliamphora exappendiculata | reverse complement strand
CAGTTTAGATTGATTTTTATATCATTATTGATATATTATTTTTGTCTTTCAAGACTTAAAAATATATCGGGGTTCTGTCGGTACAAGTTCTTGGAGGATCGTAACCCACACTACGTTCGAGGATTACATAAGGGAATACGGTAGAAGATTTGACACGGGTTTATTTTTGATCGTTCGACGTCAAAATTTTTATGTGGAGCCCATTTTGGCGTTTTCCTGTCCAGTTAATTCTTACAGATTAATCGTTTTAAAAAACAATGATCTTGGCAGAATTACCTCCAACAGAGAGAAGCATTGCCGAGACACCGAGTAATTTCGAGCCCCGACGTCGAAACCCCGCCAAAGTACCGAGAGCCGAACCTCTGACGCCAACATTAAAACCGTAACTTGGATCTTAAGGATTGGATTGTCGGCACCATTCCCCGACTCAATGATTTCTTAGCAATTCAAGTACTTTGTTTGGATCTCCGGTCCTTCTAACTCCATTTCCTACCTCTTTGGAGTGACCAGATTAATTGGACTATTTTATCTTACATACTTTCTTACATTACTTATGCAGTTGCTTTACTCACTAGAATTCATTTGGTATATAATGAATGCGCTTAGTTTAAGTAAAGTAGTTAAAATTATGTTATAATTTCAATTTTATTTGTTTAGTTTGTTTACTTTACCCGTATCACACATTACACACTTGCACTATGTTTTGTTGATTTATTAAATAATGCTAACATAATTTAGCAATATGACCAATAATGTCATTGTTGCTATAATCTAAGCACTTACATACATATGATTGTAATTGTCAATATTACACGTATATTTTATTTATTTATTCTTCATCTTAATGTTAGTTTAATCTTTCTTTTATGGTATTTATTTTATTCTTCTCTTATGTTAGTTTAATATTTTCTTTATTTTCTTAATTCTTCTTTTGGATGGTAGTATAAATTTTCCTTTTAATGTTAGTTTAAATTCTTCTTAATGGCATTTCTTTTATCTTCTCTTCTCTTTTACTTTATTTAATAACAAAACTTCACAAGATCTCACAATGCTAGTTCTATTTTTATGGAATTTTTTTTATTTTTCTTTTCTTTTCTTGTGCTCATCTATTCTTTCAAAAGTTAGTTGAAATTTGCTAGCTTAGTTTAATTTTCTTAATTTAGGTTTATTAGTTTATATTGCAAATAATATTCTCAAATAATACCAATCTTAATTCCTTAATTTTTAGTTTCTTTTCTCTCTTTTAGAACTTTTTGTCTTTAATTTAATTTTCCTTTATAAATCATACTTTTGTTTCATTCTTCTTTCATAAAATTTTTTAAAATGAACCCTTATTTTTTAATTTCTTTGTTTGTAAATTTTCTTTTAATGTGAGATTTTTCTTTCTTGCATTTCTGATTTTACATTTAGTATTTCTTTTATTAAAAGCTCATCACATTAATGTTTCTCTAATTTATTTTGGTGATATGTATGTTTTGGTTACTTTCTTTAAAATCTTGTTTAGTATAGTGTAGCTTATCTTCTTGGCAAATCATGTTTAGGTGATTTTTCGTAATTTTTAGCATGTTCTTTGAATCATGTTAGTTTTAATGATGTCACATGCGAGCTTGTTCCATATATCCTTTTGTTAGAAATTATATGTCGTAGGATATAGAATTTTTCTTTTTTGATGCTTATTTTATTTGGCGTTCTATACACATATATTACGTATTTTTCATATTTAATTTTGGATATTCTCTCATTGCCCCCATTTTCTGTATTTGTATGCATTTTAAAAATCTAATTAAGAACTAATGATGATTAGTAGATACCAACCTTATGATTGGGCGAACGGGGTGGCTAACACCTTTTTCGATTCGTACCTTAGCCTTCGGACCTATTTTCTCTGGTTAACGTTTTAAAGATCAGTAGCCATTTTCACTTTTCTTAATTTTTCTCAAAAATCAAGTGGCGACTCTATTTTCAATAAAAGAGATTTTCAAAATTCGACTTTCAAGGTGTTCAAATATTTTTCAAACATCATTTGAATTCTCATATTTGTGATCTATCACAAAACCTAAAATCCCAACGCCACAGTATTTTCTAGCAACTCTATTGGGGACTAGTTTACGAAATCAATTAAGAAGGCTAGACATGAAAATATTATTGGTTCTTAGTATGTATTTCTCATTTGCATTCTTGCATTCATATGCATTGTTCTTAACCCCTTGCCTGGTTGATCTAATGCCCTGAACGTTCATCTATTTCAGGAATTGTTGGGAATGAGAGCAAGCTTTTCTGACTGTACACTTTTATAGGTACAGTAAAAGAGTTCAGGCATACTATTTGATCATGTCCCACACCATACCAGACATGTGAGGTATATACCTAGCTCTATTAAGAAGATACCCTAATTATTGACCAAAATTGGCCATTTTTGCATATAGTAACTTAGCACCCTCCATTAGGTGCTGATAACCCAGTAGAATTGTGTTTTGTTAATTGTATATATTTTTTTGTGTTTGTTAGGTTTGTTTGTTTGGCTTAGGCTAGTTCCTTTTTTGGGTTTGGCCCAGATATTCAGTTATCCCTTATTGTTTAGGTTATTTTTTCCTTTGGGTTCTTACCCGGATTTTGTTCTTTGTCTTATTTGACTTTCATGTCGTTAGTTTTCTTCTTGGGGTCATGCCCGTATTCTAGTTTGAAGGATTAAGTGTAGCTTTTCTCTCTTTTTTGGGTTCTTCTTAAGTTGTTAGTTTTATGCCCCCATTTTTGTTTGGGTTCGCTTTCTTTGAACCCTTGTTAGACCCATGTGAGCTAGTTTTGTTTTTCTACTAAAGTGATGCTTGTTTTTCCTTAGAATCTTAGATCAAACCAGTCCCTTCGCCCTAGTTTTATTTTCTTGTCGGAGTGCTGCCCGTTTTTTCGTTTAGTTTCTTTAGATAAACCTTCCCTCTAGAATTTGGTTGATCTTCTTCTTAGCCATCATCCTGGTTTTTGGGTGTCCAGTTGTTATGATGCCAGTATGAGCCCGACAGGGGCATTGCTTTAGTTTTAGTAATTATCAGATGTGGTTGGCTGTTTTGGGTATCTAAGATGTTTGTTACCCATCGTTAGAATTTTTTTTTGAGATGTATCTAATACTAGTCACTCTACTTTTAGGATCTTGGTTTTCTTTGGGTTTAGACTATTGAGCCGAAAAGATTACAGTCAACAGGTGTCTGGGTTAGATCAACAAACAGAAGACTTTATAGAATTCTAGAATATATAGCAGAATAGTCTAAAATGGCAAAGAATGAAGTGAATCTGACAGCCTTAATGAGGGAAATTACTGACATACAGGGGGCCATGGAGCAGCTAACTTATGCTTAGAATCAGTGCTAAGCACAGATTCGGGCGATTCAGGCCCGTTTGTCAGTACTGAATCAACAGCATGATGACCCAAATGGTAATAAAAAAGATTTTTGGGATGACAATCAGGTCCCTGATGGACTGCAAGTTTTTCCACCACCATCACAGATTCCTCGTCAGGTGATAGTTGAGGAAGAAAACATTGCTCAGTCAAGAGAATCTGCATTGGTTGAGAAGATCGATTGGATAGAGAAAATCCTTAGAAAGGCTAAAGGGATCGAAGAATACATGCTAGACGTGGGGGAACTATGTTTGTTCCCAAACGTCAAGCTATCAGAAAAGTTCAAGATGCCGGATATGGAGAAATTCGACGGAATCGGAGATCCCAAAATTCATCTTCAAATGTATGTTGGTGCCCCATCGCCAATGGGAATTGATGACCAGTTGAAGGCCTAGCTCTTTTACTAATCTCTTTCTAGAGCAGCCCAAAAATGGTTTCTCTCCCTCGATGTAGCAAAGACTAGAACATGGGAGGACATCGCCACAGCTTTTGTCGGCCAATACAGCTATAATGTCCAGCTAGATGTAACCACTTGGGAGCTAGAGACCACTCATCAAGAAAGAAGAGAGTCATTTGTAGACTTTCTAACCAGGTGCAAGGAAAAGAAAGCTAAAATGACAAATCGACCAGCAGAAAAAGAATAGGTGTGGATTCTAGTCAAGAATCTGCAATCTCCCCTGAAACGCTACCTGATCACACAGTCGCTCTCCACATTCGAGCAATTGTTTGATGCCATGATTCAGATAGAAGAAGCAATCTAGTTTGGTGATATCGAGGAGGCCGAGCTCAGCCAAAAGCCAAAAAGATCTTAACCATCTAACAACCAAAACCATCCCACCTCTTCCACTAACCATACATTTCGCTTTGACGAGCTAAATTTGCTAAACCTCCAATTAGATTGACCGAATTCTTCACCTTCATCACTTCCTCTGAGAAACAACCAGTTGTTACAGTCAAAAATGCTAAGGAGAGTTTTCACTCCCCTTAATATCTCTCTGTCCACGGCCCTAAATCGATTTGTCGAGAAAGGGTTGATAAAGTTTCTTGATCTAATGCCTGGTCTTAACCCTTTACCACTACGCTACGATCCCACCCAATATTATTTATACCATTAGAGCCACGGACACCCAACCCACAACTATCTGAAACTCTACCATGACATTCAGGATCACATTGACAATAAGGTCATTCCATCTTCATATGCACGGAATGCCACAGTTGATTTTTAAATTCTTGTAATTTGCATTATTCAAGTCTTGAGTCTGAGTCTGAGTCTTGTTCTAATCATTTGGATGTCAAGTTTGAGGGAACGTTTATCTGTGCACCCCCTCATTTTGCTTTCAATTTTGTAATTTCTACTCTCTTTGATATCAATGAAATAAACGAAAGTTCTAATTATACTGCTTTGCTTGATTTATTTTGTACGCATTTTGATGATTTGAATTCGAATGGGATGTCCCCGAAGAATTAAAAATTTTAATAAAAAAGAGAAGAAAAAATGCATGCCAACCAAGAATTAAAGAAATTTTATCATGAAATCTGGGTAATAAAATTAACCCACAAATTGTCCAAATTGGTTTTTTTTTAATTTTCAGTTGAACGTGAACAATTAATGACTTTATTAAAAGAATTCAAAGACATTTTTGCTTGATCATACAAGAATATGCTCAGAATTGATCCTGATATTGTCCAACACCATATCCTCTTGTATCTTGATGCTAAACCAGTTAAACAAAAATTGAGATCGATTCGGCCAAAATGGGTTCTGAAAATCAAAGAAGAAGTTGCCAAACAAATCAATGGTGGATTCCTGATGGTAACCGATTATCCAAAGTGGGTAGCCAATATTGTGCCGGTTCTAAAGAAGAACGGTCGCATCCGGGTCTGAGTTGACTTTTGAGATCTTAATAAGGTTAGCCCAAAGGATGACCTTTCGCTACTGCACATTGATGTTTTGGTAGACAGCACGGCAGGGCATGCTTTATTATCATTTATGGACGGCTTCTCTGGATATAACCAAATTTTAATTAATCCCGAGGATAGGAAAAAGACGACCTTCACTGCACCCTGGGGTACTTATTATAATTGTGTGATGCCGTTCGGTTTGAAGAATGTTGGGGCAACCTAACAGAGGGCTACCACTACATTGCTACATGACATGATACATAAGGAGGTTGAAGTGTATGTGGATGACATGATAGTCAAGTTCAAGGATCGAGACGACCTCATCATAGCACTGCGAAAGTTCTTTAAAAGGATTCAAAAATATAAGATGTGGCTTAACCCACAGAAGTGTACCTTCGGAGTTACCATCAAAAAAATGCTCAGGTTTATAATCACTTAACGAGACATCGAAGTTGACCCTTCAAAGACTAAAGTAATTTTAGAAATGCCTCCCTCGAGGATCGAACGTGAAGTCAAGGGCTTCCTGGGTAAGATGCAGTTCATTAGTCGATTCATTGTAAAATTGACAACTACCTGTGAGCCGCTCTTCTATCTACTGAAGAAGAGGGTAAAATTTGAATGGGATCAAAAATGCCAAGACGCCTTTGTAGCTGTGTGCTGATATTTGCAAAACTCACCTGTTCTGGCTCTTCCCAAACCTGATTAGCCACTAATTCTCTATTTGTCAGTGGCTGATTCAGCTATGGGGTGTATGCTGGCACAAGAGGGAGAAATTAGAATCGAAAAGGCGGTCTACTACTTGAGAAAAAAGATGACAGGATCAGAGATACGCTACACACTTTTAGAAAAGACATGCTGGGCTTTGGTCTCGGCTTCCCGAAAGCTGAGGCATTACATACTATCTTTTACAGTAAACATAATATCCCGGATGGACCCGTTGAAGTACCTGTTTGAAAAGCTAACACTAACAGGAAGGTTGGCTCGATGGTTGCTATTATTATCAGATTTTGATCTTAAATATGTCACCCAAAAATCAGTCAAGGGTGGAGCAGTGGAAAAATTCCTGACCGACCAACCAGTTGAGGGAGGTGAAGACACAGAGTTTCAGTTTCTTGACGAATAGCTAATGAAAGTCGAGAATGACAAGTGGACTCTATATTTTGATGGCGTATCTAATTAATTTGGCTATGGAATAGGAGTTCTTCTTGTCACTCCTGACGAATAGCACGTCCCCTTATCTTTGAAGCTCAATTTTGAAATTACTAACAATCACGCTGAGTATAAAGCATGCTTAGCTAGATTGGAGGCAGCCTTGGAACTAGGAGCAAAGAAACTAGAAGTCATCGGAGACTCGGTGCTAGTGGTTTCACAAGCAAGAGGAGAATGGAAGGTCAGGGACGTCACATTGATTCTCTACCATCAAGAGCTGGAGAAGCAGATACCATGTTTTGAATCAGTGATCTTCACCCATGTGCCAAGACTACAAAACAAGTTCATCGACGCATTGGCTACCCTAACATCCATGATTGGCATACCACTCGGGGTCAGAATGAGGCCATTAATAATCGAGCAGAAGAGAAAGCCGGCTTATGAAATAACATCCATAATTGAAGAAAGCTTCGACGAACTCCCATGGTATTTTGACATTTAGAAGTTCATGGAGAAAAAAGCCTATCCCAAGTTTGCCAACAAGAAGGATAAGAGGGCAATACGACGATTATTAGCACAATTTGTCATTTGTGAGGGAAGGCAATACAAACAATAGCATTTTGGAGTTAACCAGTTATGTGTCAGCAAAGAAGAAGGCCAAGAGCTGATGGAAGAGATACATGCCAGGGTCAGTGTGTGGCGCCCCGTCCTCCAGGCATGTCAGGACATACATAAATATAAATAAAGGAATATTTTAGCCATTCATTCATATTTACATACGTTAGTTATTATATCATAAAGGAATTCTGAACCGTTCAAAAATACATAACTATTACAATTTTACCAAGAAATTTCAAAATTACACTAAGCACAGGAAAAACTGAATATAAGAACAAAAACAGAGGTCTCGACTCCTCAGAATGCATCAACAGGATCCGCGTGCTCTTGGAACTCACCCTGTTCTTCAAACTATTCTTCTTTCTCTGGGATGACTTCCTCTAAGAACTCTTCCACACCTGTGGCATGAATGCCATGAGCCAAGGCTTAGAAGCAAAACGCTCATACCTTTTAACTAATCTCACGACAAAAAATTCACCGCAACACATACCATACAACACCGGTACGATTTATAGTTAAGGAGACATACAATTTTATGATAAGATAACAGACAAGTCAATAAACATGTGCATATGAGATGTCATGTATATAATGCAGATGTCCAACCCAACATGCACCCAAATTATAACAGGAATTTCACGCCAAAAATCACCAGAGTAGACTTTTACGGGTAAATCACCAAAGCCATCATCGTGCCCCGTTGCGAAAACGCGCGCCTTGGATTCATGCCTTAGCTATTTTAGTCAATGGCAACGGCGTGGGGTCCGTGCCATACTGCAGGCCAATAAATTTAATAAACTATTTCAATCAGTCATATCAGACATAAATCAAGCAGTTTGTCCCACCTTAAGGCTCGTGATGCCTTCACTGGTGTCAACCCAAAGTCTAAGCTATCGAAATCAAAATGCTAGCGACGAACCTATGGTGTCCAACAATATACATGATAAACCATTTCAAACACCGGGAACACACCCAAGGTGGACAAGGAGAATTTGTCACGCCCCAAAACCCGAGGTCACGTGAAAATCCACAAAACACTAGTTTTATTTGAAAATACAGGTTTTCATACATCGAAATCTGCCTGTTGAAACTAATAGAATACCCAACAAAAGAGTATCTCATAAATAAAAGACAACAGTTCAACATGAGTACAATATATTGCCTTATGGCCTACGTAACATGCCTTCAGGAACAGGCATACGAAAAAGAAGGAAAACTGTAAAAGTCTTCCGCTACCGCGGGAACCACCAAGCTATACCTCATCCGCATCATCACCTGAAAATGGTTTTTACAGAAAGTTTCCACCGATGAGCCAAAGCCCAATAGAAAACAGATAATAATCTGTAAAGTAGGAATATGCAACCATATGGTGGGAGCGAACCCAACTACAAAACAAAAATAGGTTTTCCATCCAAGACCCTCAAGTTTTTCCATCAGACCACACAAGGCTCCCAAAATGGTTTTATTAACATAAAACCCTATTTTCAGTCTTAAAATCATGTGATGCAACTATTGCAAATAACCAATCACAGTTAAGGAAAAACAGTATTCAAAAACATCGACGGATCGCCTAGATACACAGGTTCTATACGGAGCACCATGAACATACCACTCAATTTATGGGTTACGACCTCGAGGGAGCTGAGCACCCATCTGCCTCAGTTTACGGGAACTACCCCGAAGAACCGGACTACCTACTCTGCGCACGTTTTCGGACTTACACTGAGGGAAACTCGTGCCACATACACGTCATCCCAGTACATCTAGATAGTCTTCTAAAAATATTTCTCAAATCGGTACATTATACGTGTACATAAATCCATCCCTGACCAGGAGATCAAAACAAAATATTTCCACAATATTTTCTCCAAAAGCAGTTATACAATGCATGTATAAGCATGATATCCAATCCATGAAACCATGGAGATCAAACCAAAACATGTAAAAACATACACGTTTTATGAAAACGTTTAGAAATTGAGACTCAACCCAGAGGGTTAGCTCCAAACCTCTAATAAACACGTTTTTCATCTAAAAACTCCTCCTTCTTCTGAAAGAAACCCAACCTTTTCCCAAAAGAACCACCAAATTTTCCAAAACAAACAGCAAACATTTTAGTCGACTGGAACCCACCTCCAGTCGACTGAAAATCACACTGGAAAACAATATTTTTCAACCCGAGGCACTTCAGTCGGTTGACCCTTCGAGTCCAGTGGACTGAACCTCCCAACTCAAGATCCAATCAATTGAACTCATGGGTCCAGTCGATTGAACTTGCCCAGAAAATATTTTTTTGCCACGGTTTTGTGATTTCAAACCTCAAATCAAGCCTCCGTACTCCTATTTTTGATATCCACAAGCATACCCTAGCTTAGGACTATCACAAAATCTCAAAGAAACATCCAACACCCGATTTCATCCAACTGAAACGTTGAAAAAGTGTTTTAACAACCAAAATCCTAACTTTGAAACAAAGATAATTTTCATACGATTTACACGGTGAAAAGATATAAGATCACAAATACAACCCTTATACAGTAGTAGAATCTGAGATCCTACCTCGTTGGGTCAAAAATCTAATGCCTCGATCCCCGTGCAAATCCAAGCTTTGTTAGAATAGAATTTCGTCCGAATGGATGCATAGACCACGTTACCGATACTAAGGATCAGCAGTTGGTTTATCAAAAACTAAGCCTCAGGCCCCCGAGAAGTTATAGAGAAGGCAGAGAGAAAAATGGAGGAAACTTAGGAGTTAAGTTTTGAAAACATCTTTTGAAAATATCTAACTCCATATATTTATAGGCCTCCAAAATATCCTTTGTTTTTGAATATTTGAAATTCTCACTGTAACTCCCGGTAACCCCCGGGACCAACCCTATATACTCTGATTAACCAAAATAGGCGTCGAAACACATATATGCATCTTAAAGTAAAAAGGCTAAAACGTGACCAAAAGCACGTAATATGCATATAAATCAAAAAAGAACGGTACAGGGTCTCACAACTCTCCCCCTGAAGAAACTTCACTCTTGAAATTCACTACCAGGTCACGAGGTGAACAACTCCGGGTATCGGTCACGAACCCCAGACTCAAGCTCCCAAATCGCTTCCTCAACTCTGTTATGAAGCCACTGAACTTTGACATAGGCAATCGTTCTCCCTTGCAACACCTATTCCTTTGTATCCAGAATCTTCACGGGACGCTCCTCATACGTCGCATCGTCATCAACTCACAACTCAGTCCAATCCAACACATGAGATGGATCCAGTTCATACCTCCGAAGCATAAAAACGTGAAAGACGTTGTGCACAGAGACTAACTGAGGTGGCAGAGCCAGACGATATGCTACCACTCTAATCCTTTCTAAGATCTCAAACGGTCCGATAAAACGTGGTGATAGCTTCCCGCTACGACCAAATCTCATCAACGTGGTGACAGCTTCCCTCTACGTGGTGAGACCTTCAGAAATACATAGTCTCTCACGGTAAACTCTAACGGTCTCCTCCTCCGATCAGCATAACTCTTCTGGCGGTTATGAGCTGTCACCAGTCGCTGACGAATCACAGTAATCACCTCCGTCATTTCCTGCACCAAGTTGTGTCCCAAAACGGCGGTCTCTCCCACCTCTGTCCAACAAATAGGCGATCTACACTGCCTACCATACAGAGCCTCATACGGTGCCATCTCAGTACTTGGCTGATAGCTGTTATTGTATGCAAACTCTGCCAATGATAGATGATCCTCCCAAGAACCCCAAAAATCAAGCACACAGG
>JAOTRH010212376.1:0-10837 GCA_034768845.1 Heliamphora exappendiculata | reverse complement strand
CCCCCAACAACCTCCCGCGCCAGCAATTCTTCTTCGGCCGCGAAAAAGAACTCAAGCGCATCGCCGACACCTTCGCCCCCAACTTCCGCGGCTGGGGCACCCTCATCGACGGCCCCGGCGGCATCGGCAAATCCGCCCTCGCCATCCGCGCCGCCGAACTCGCCCCCGAAGGCCGCTTCCGCCGCATCATCTTCCTCTCCTCCAAAGAGCGCGAACTCACCGCCGACGGCCAGCGCGCCCTCGGCCACTTCGTCCTCCCGAGCTACCTCGAAATGCTCAACGCCATCGCCCGCGAACTCAAGCAGGCCGAACTCACCAAAACCACCGAAGCCGAGCGCTCCAACGCCATCCTCCAGGCCCTCGAAAACGCCCAGGTCCTTCTCGTCCTCGACAACCTCGAAACCCTCCCCGAGCCCGACCGCGACCAGATCTTCACCTTCCTCGATCGCCTCCCGCGTGGCAGCAGCGCCATCGTCACCAGCCGCCGCCGTGCCGACGCCGGCGCCGCCATCGTCCGCCTCGACCGCCTCGACTGGCCCGCCGCCCGCGACCTCCTCGCCGGCCTCGCCCAGGACAACACCCGCCTCCGCGCCGAGACCGAAGTCCAGTGGCAAGCCCTCCACCAGGAAACCGGCGGCAACCCCCTGTTGATGCGCTGGGTCGCCGGCCAACTGGGTCTCGCCCGCTGCCGGACCATCGCCGACGCCATCGACCGCCTCCGCAACCCCGCCGCAAAAAACAACCCCCTCGAATTCATCTTCGGCGACCTCCTCGACACCTTCACCGAGTACGAAACCAAAGTCCTCGCCGCCCTCACCCATTTCACGCTCCCGGTCGCCATCAAATTCATCGCCGAGCTGGCCAGCATCAGCGAACCCGCCGCCGAAGGCGCCCTCACCGACCTCGCCGCCCGCGCCCTGGTTCTCCCCGACCCCGAAGAACGAAACTTTGCCCTCGTCCCCATGGTCGCCGACTACCTCCGCCGGAAAAAGCCCGAGGTGGTGAATGAGACGGGCGATAGGTTGGAAAAGTGGGCCTACGCGCTGGTCGTGGAAAATGGATATCAAAAGTATGAACGTTATCCCGTGCTCGACGCTGCATGGCCCTTCGTTGCCGCGGCTCTACCGCGCCTTCTTGTGGGGGAGAATGGGCAGCTTCAGACGTTGTGTAATGCGCTCGACAAATTTTTCAATTTTGCGGGTCGTTGGGATGAATGGCTTGCTCTCTCTCGCAATGCCGAGAACCGTGCCGTAGCGGCTGGAGATTTCATCAAAGCAGGCTGGCGGGCTTATTTTACTGGTTGGGTTCACCAATCGCGCGGCCAGGCGACTGAGGTTTTCGCTTCCGTCGACCGTGCGGAACGGCACTGGCATGAAGCGAAGGCCGGAGATCACGAACGGGCCTGTGCAATCGCGTTGCGCGGCCAGGCGCACCGAATCAAAAAGGATTATCCCGCCGCCATCGCCTCTCTCCGAGAAGCGATAGAGCTTAGGCGTGCTCAGGGAAACGAGACCGAAAATGTCGCCCTCGGTCTAAACGATCTGGCTTCGGTTGAACTGCACTCTGGGGACCTCGAGGCCGCGGAGCGGGATTACCGTGAAGCGCTGCGGATCGCTCATGCGGTCAAGCATTCGGAAGGCATCGCCGCTTTCACCGGCAATCTCGCTTCAGTGGCCCTGAGTCGCGAGGATTGGGCTGATGCAGAAGCCCTCGCTCGCGAAGCTCTGACCTTGGCCGAAAAAATTGGGCGGCTGCAATTGATCGCTTCAAATTGTCGACGGATTGCGGAAGCTCTTGCTCGGCAAGGACGCAAAGCAGAAGCCCTTCCTTACGCCCGGCGCGCCGTCGAAATCTACGCCGCCTTCGGTTCACCGGACCTCGCTTTGGCCCGCCAGACCCTCGCCGAGTGCGAGAGCTGAGACATCGCCGCCTCTCAATCACTTCGCGCAGCAGCGACCCTCCTCGCCCGCGCCCTCGAAACGAACCCCGGACAAAACCGCCGCATCGCTCCCGGTGTAGGGCGCGTGTCCCCACGCGCCGGGATAGCGCCCCGCAAAGCCCCACCAATCCCCGCGCGTAGTTACAAATCCTAACTGCTAAATCCTAAATGCTCATTCTCCCCAAAGTCCCAAAACATCCGCCCCCAAATCAACCTGTCACGATCCATCACCTCAAAACGCCTAAAACCAGGAACCAAGAACCTTCCCCATCATTCCCCATAACTGTAGCCCTTTTGTGCGGTCCCCCCATTCGACCGACACAACCTCCGCCCATCCCCATCCATCCTCGTCACCCCAGTCGGGGCAAAACCCCTTGCGAAAAGTGATGACCCTACGCTGCCGAATCTCCAATCCTTCTCACAAAACATCACCCCCGCCAAAATGACGAACACCCCGGGCCTCCCCACCGCATGAAACCGCACCAAATCCTCCATCGCGTCGCCCTCGTCGCCCTCGTCGTCGTCGCCCTCATGAGCATCGTCAGCAGCTTTCACCAGCAACCCGGCGTCCCACTCGAGATGAGACTCGCCCCCTTGTTCGGCGCCGCCATCTGGTCGTGGCTCATCTGGAAGATCTCGAAACGCCCGCGCCAGTGGGGCCTCGGCGTCGGCCTCCTCTTTTTCGTCATGATCGCTTTCCAGTGCTACCTCTGGAACAAAGCCATCCACGATCCCCGTGCCACGGAATTATTCGGGAACGAAACCGTCTGGCACTTCCTCTTCATCTACGAAGCCCCCATCTTCGTCGCCGGCGTAAGCTGTTTACTCCTGCGTTTCCATTACCCCGCCGACTCCCAGCCCGTCGAACCCCAGTCCTAACTTCGCCCGCGAGCGGCCGATTTAGACTAAAAGATCTGAGCCATCAAAAACCGGGAAAATGACTTTGCCAGGTCGCAAAGCGTGCCAGTCGAAGCGCGTCTATCAACCATCAACTATCAACCATCAACATTCCCCAGCCATGGACCAACACCACCTTCTCAATATCGTCCAATTCACCGTCCCGGCCATCGGGCTCTGCGCCCTGCTCTATCTTCAGGCCATGGCCTTGAGCCGGCACCGTGAGCAGAGCTTCCTCTGGCTCACGATCTCGTCCGTGCTCAGCCTTCTCTGCATGGTCGCGACATTGGGGCCCTTCCTCTTTCCGTCCTTCTGTCCCCTGGGACCCACCTTCTTCCCGGCCATCGTCCTCGTCACCGTGTGCCAGTGCTTCTTGAATATCTATGGCACCGCCCGGCTCTTCCGCGATTACCGGCGTCTCGCGGAAAGCGTCGCCGCCCCGCGCCCCGTGTGATCGCGAGCGACCGATTTAGACTAAAAGATCTGAGCAATCAAAACCCGGGAAAACGACTTTGCCAGCTAGCAAAGCGCGCCCGTCGATGTGCGTCTATCAACCATCAACTATCAACCATCAACATCCCCCAGCAATGACTCCCGCAAATCCGCCACCGCCGGATCCTGGTGCGGAATCTGGTAAAGATCGAGAATGAGATCAAAGCACGTCGCGAAATAAGTCTCCTCCTGGCGGAAGTCGGCATACACGCGGCCGTGGAGCAGGGGAGGCAGCGACGTCGTCTTCTCACCCGCGCGCAAGAGCGGGAGCACACTCTCCTTCTGCGCCTCCGTCCCGATGAGCCGGGTGTTAATCAACTCCACCTCCGCAGCCACGACATAGCCGACCGCAGTCTCTTTATTGTCATATTTGCGCCGGTAAAGCGGCGTGCCCACCACGACAATGCGGTCACTCTTCTCGATCCGTTCGATGAAGCGGGAAACACTCGCCCCGGTCTGCGAATTATGCCAGCGGTCGAGCACCACGCCGAGCCCCGCCTTCTGCAAATCCGTGGCCAACTGCTTCTCCACCCAGCGCTCCTGCTCCGCCACCCCCCAGGCATAACTGATGAAACAACCCGGCGCCGAAATCTTTTGGTCCTTCACATAAGTCTGAACCCGAAAAATCGCCTGCTCAAACCGCGTCCGCCGATCCGCCACCCGCCGCTGCGCCTCCACCTCCACCCGCTGCTCCCGCGTCAACTGAATCGGTTCATGCGCCGAGGGCAGCGCCATCTTGCTCCCGCAGATCGGACAAAAGGCAAACTCCGCCCGGCGCCCCAATTGCTCCCGGACCACCGCGCGATTCAAGGGATGGCCGTTGGCGCAGACCACCGGCTCAAACCGCGTCACCGTGAGATTCCGCCGTTCGAGAAAAGACTCGAAGAGTCCCTGGAAAAGCCGCCGCGTCGCCGCCCTCACACTCACACAGAAATACAACACAAAATCCAGCTCCCCATCGCGCTCCGCCTCTTGCCGGAACCCACACACCGCCCCGCCACCCACCTCGTAGCGCGCCTGATCCTTCCACTGCGCAGTGCGCGTGAAAGTCTGCGTGTAGCCGAGCAGCACCACGAGCGAAGCATAGACATTCTCCACCGCGCCGCTCACGGTGTAGGCCGCGCCATCGACGATCGGTTCCTTCTCCTCGACCGCGGGCATCTTGAGATTGATCAGTTCGGGAAAGATGAGATAGGCCTGCTCGTCCAGCGTTTGCTCGCGGAAGCAGACGTGTTTCTTCAGGAAGAGCAGCGTCGCCGCATCGATGAGCAGATCCCGCTCGGCCGGTGACAATTTCTCCAGTTCGGGAAACGGATACCCGCCCGCGAGCAGCCGTTTCTCTTCCAAAGCGCCGAGCCCCTTCGGATTCCGGCGCGCTTCGAAGACGAAGGACGCGGCGAGATTGTTGAGCAGTTCCGGCTTCAAGAGCACGCGCTCCTCACCCTTCGAGGTGCGCAAACGGCGAACATATCCGTAATTCTCCAGGTGACTCACGGCGGTCGTCATCTCTGCGTCGGTGAATTCCCACGCCGCGTCCGTCTGTGCGAGTTGCTGCCGCAAGTCCTCCCAAGTCACCACCATCGCCTGGCCATCGGTCTTTTCTTTCAAGCCGAGGACGAAGTCTTTCACCCGCTTGAAAGTCTTGGTCGTGACCGTCGCCGGTTTGTCGTCCCACGGAATGAGCTGCTTCATCCGCTCGATCAACTCCACCAAACCTTCACCCCCCTTCGCGCTCGTCCGGAAGTAACCACTCAACCCCCGCTGCCGGCAAAACTCCTCCAACTGACCCTCAGTCAGCGTCGCCCCTCCCCGGTCCGCCCGCGCAGCGACCAGCACGATCCGGCATTTCATGGTTCCGGCCCCGGGAGAGTCACTGCCAAGTTGCTTCAACCAAAATTCCACCCCATGCAGCGGATCGCGGGTATCGGTGGGATCGAAGAGCACGAGCGCAAGATCGGCATCGTCGAGGAAAAGCGCGTGGGTGAGCCGATAGTCCGGCTGGCCCGCGAGATCCCAGAGGATGGCTTCGCATTCGGTGCCGTCATCGCGAAGCTTGCCGAGTTCCGGCATCACCCAAAATTGCTGGCCGTGAGTGGAAGCGTGTTCCTTGAACTCCCCATGAGCCAGCCGCCACCCCAACCCCGTCTTGCCCACGCCTGAGTCACCGACGAGCACGATCCTCGCGGTGGTATGGTGCACTGCTTTGGAGGGCGCAGTGAAGCCGGAGCCCGAGCCCAGCAACACTTCATAATCCAATTCCCAAAGATCGATATCGTTCTCTGTTCTGCTGGGAGCAGCGAGGATTGGCAGGTTTGGGTGGAACGCGAGAGCGCCCGTGAGTCCCGGCGTCACTGTTTTTATACTTGCGATAAAATCCCAAGTGTCACATCGCCAAAGTCGGATGGTTTGGTCTGTGGACTGGGAGGCGAGAATGCGCCCATCAGGAGACCATGCGACGCCATTGACCCGCTCTGTATGTCCCTCGAGGGTGCGCAACAACTGGCCGCTGAGCGCATCCCAGAGTTTAACCGTCTTATCGGAACTACCGCTGGCCAGCATCCGGCCCGATGGGTCATAAGAAATGCCGACGACCAGGTTCTCGTGTCCTTGCCAGGTGCGCAGCAGCTCGCCGCTGGAGACATCCCACAGCTTGATGGTACCATCATCACTACAGCTGGCTAGCATCGGCTCCGACGGATGAAAGGTAATGGTTCTGACCCAGTCTTTGTGTCCTTTCAGCGTACGCCGCAATTTGCCGCTGGTTGCATCCCATAGCTTGATCACATGATCGTAACCCCCGCTGGCCAGCGTCCGACCCGAGGGGTTGAACGCGACACTTCCCACGGAATTTTGGTGCCCTTCGAGGGTTCGGAGTCGTTTGCCGCTGGTCGTATCCCACAGCCGAATCTTGTCACTATTACTTCCGGTGGCTAGAACTCGGCCTGAGGGATCGAACGCCACGTGAAAGACGACACCCCCATCGCTCTCGAGTGTGCGAAGCAACTCACCGCTGGCCGCGTCCCATAGCGTGACCGTGTAATCCACAGCTGCGCTGGCCAGCATCTCACCGAGTGGATCGAACGCGACGCTAAAGATTTCTCCTTTTTGCGCTTTTAGCGTGCGGAGCAATTTGACGCCCGATGGCCGCTCCTGCCCTTCTGGTTTTTTGGTTCCCGGTGCCTGCTCGTTTTGATCTTGTTCAGCCATAACTCAAATCATTCAAACTCCGCTCACCGAAAATCTTTTGGCCCGAGCGTGGGCGATTTCGGCGATTCGCAGTCGCCATTCGAGCGAATCAGGAGCGTGACCCCTTCCGCATTCGGACGCCACGTCCCCACCAAAAACGCCGGCACCTTCTCCGCCGCGCGCGCCACGTCGAGCGCGAGACCGAGGAAAACCAGGAGAACCATGTTCAAGCGCTTCATGCCGCGGGAGGGAATGGTGAATTGCCGCGCGGAGAATGCCCGAGCGCCCGGGCACCGGCGAGGGGAAAAATCTTTCACGAACACCCCCAAAGCGGCGCCTCCTCGATAAAATCCGCTCCCACCTCATCGCCCCCATTCTCACCCGCGCCCCAAGTCGCCTCCCAGCGCCATCCTCAGAGAAGGGCAGGGGACACCCGCCATCGAGCATGAGCCACGCCAACCCTCCAAAACCACCCTCAAAACGATTATGGCAATTTTATTTTCACTTGTTCGCAGGCCCGATTCTGGGATGCTTTTACTCAGACAACACTACTTTCATGGCCGATCTTTATGCGATCTTTGGAGTGGACCCGAGCGTGACCGCACGCCGCCTCAAGGAACGTTATCGCTTCCTCTGCCACGCCTTTCACCCCGATAAATTTCCGACCCCGGAGCAGAAAGCCGAGGCCGCCGAATCCTTCAAGGCCATCGCCGACGCCTTCCAGACGCTCTCCAACCCGCGTCTCCGCTCCGAGTACGACCGCGACGATCGCCACGACCGCACCTCCGCGGCCACCGCCCACGGCGCCGCCGCGGGCTACGCCGGCGCCTATCCGCACAGCACCCCGCCGTCGTATTCCTATTCCTACTCCGCCAAAGCCTACCGCGCCAATGACGCCTCGCGCTCGGAGGACGAAGACCCCTTCTGGCTTTCGAAGACCGCCGTCGTCCTCGTCTGCGCCATCATCATCGGCGCCGTCACCCTCTGGATCGTCCTGTCCGACCTCCTCGCCGGGCGCTACTCGTGGCACCTCACGAAACCCGCCTCCACCGTCGCGCACGCCGCCCCGGCACACACTGGCACCATAGCCGCCGAGAAGAACTTCGACCCCGCCGCCGCCGCCGAGTCCATCAAGGAATACACCGCCGTCGAAATCGCCGCGCGCCAGAAAGCGCTCCTGCTTTACCCCGTCCTCGGCGTGCCCACTTCCACCTTCAACCGCGCCTTCGTCGCCCAGTATTGGGAAAGGAAAGCCACCACCCCGCATTACTTCGACTCCCCGGAGTGGCCCCTCACCCTCGCCAGCGAACTCGCCTCCCGCTTCCCCATGCCGCCCGCCGCGCCGAATCCCGACGCCCCGCTCCGCGGCCTGGCCTCGCGGTCGAATTAAGCTCAATCGACCTTCGCGCCCGGACGCGAAAGCGACCCCGCCCCTATTGCGGCGACCTATGACCGTCGGTCGCTGATCGGGAAAAACTGGCGGCGCTCATCGACCTGGCCTACCGGCATCTTCACGTCGGACTCTCTCTCTCGAGAGACACGCGAGGCGGCAGATGTAGAGCGCGTGTCCCCACGCGCCGGGATCGCGCAGCAAATCGGCTTCGCCCCCGCACCCAGCGCCAGCGCCGCTATCAACTATCAACTATCAACTCTCAACCATCAACTTCCCCTTTCCGTCCCGCGTCGTTTCCAGTAAACCCTCCCCCCGCATCGTTCCTCTTCCCCCGAATGAAACCCGCGCGAACCCTGGCCTGCCTGTGCGCCCTCCTCGGCGCCATCGCCCTCAGCGCTTGCTCCACCACGACCAATATCTGGGGTGAAGAAAAGCCCCCGCGCCCGCAGTCCGCCACCCCGGATGCCGAGTTCGACGCCAACCCGACCCAATCCATCGCCGAAGCTGGCTGGGCCGTGCTCCAGGCCGCCGCCTTGGGCTTCGGCCACGGCGCTCACTTTTCCGGGCCGTAGCGCGGCCTAGTCATAGAGCGGTATGTTATCCTGCCACCGCACCTGCAGCGTGCTGCGGATCAATTCGACCAGGCAATACTTCTTCACCGGACTCGGCACGACATAGTCAAAATTGCCCCCGTAGCCGTGGCGCTTCTCCACCTCGATCCGCAGCACATCACCCGGCGCTAACATGGCCTCAGTTCCCTTCGCAAAGCCGAGCACGGGTTCCGTCGTGATGCGCTTGTCAAAGACCAACGTGACCTCCCCACCGTGCATCACCGAAATTTTCACCCGCTGATGCTCGAAGTCAGAATCGAGATTGATATAAACCTTCTTCGGCCCGTCCTTCACCTCCGCGCCAAACCCTGTCCCAATCAGCATTCCCAGCCCGAGCACCATCGCGGCCACCATCTTCATTCCCATTCGCAGAGCTTCATTTCTCGTTTTCATTTCGGCTTGGCGTGTTTCGCATGTTCCGATTCCTGGTGCTTGATTCGCTTCTGAAAATCCCGGTCCGAAATCGCCGTCACCGCACCCCCCAGCGTCAGGATCAGCCGCAGCTCGTGATCCGGTTTCTGATGAAACACTTCCGAGGCCACGAGAATCGTCTCCCGATCCGAAGTCATCGTGTAACCGGGATAATAGATCCACGCCGACTCCCGGCCCGACACCGGACTCCGGAAGTGCTCGATGTTTTGAATCTTCGCCACGTCCGTCTCCAGCGAAAAGGCATACGCCAGCGTATCCGGGAAATGATCGAAATTCGCCTCTGCACAACGGATGAGTTGGAGATGAATCTCCAGGAGATGTTCGTACTGCCGGCTCATCGCACTCGAGCCCGCGGAGACGATAAAGATCGGCCTCACGCCCAAGATCAGTCCGAGGACCCCGAGCAGCATCAGCGTCAGCCCCACCACCTTCTTCCACGAGAAAAAAGTCCCCCCGCGAGTTTCTCCCGCCACCTTCTTGAGCGGCTCCTCTTCCCATAGGTTTGGCTGAGACGATGGATCCATGTTACACCGCGTCGAGGGAGAGTAACTTCACGGTTTAGCCTTATAGTATTTGCTCAAGGGAGCGTAACCGACCGGCGTCGGGTCCTCTTGAGGCGAAGCCGGTTTCGTCGAGAAACAAAAAGAGAGGAGTGGGTCTGCCAATTCTTTTCGGGTCACCGTGAAGACCACCGTGATCCTGCCATCATCGATCGTATAGGGCAGCGCCCGGGCAAAACCGAAGCAGTAGAACCCGCGAGATTTAGTCGGCCCGAGATCGACATCGCAGAGCGCGAATTGAGGACCGGCTTTATCGTAGGGAAAGTGCTCGATCGTCATCGTGAATTGCACATCGCCGCTCGGCAGCAGAGCACTCACCATCTTGTAGACCACAGGCCGTTCCGCCGGGTCATCGCCCATCCGAATCTCAGCCGGCGGCGGAGAAAAGCCCGGCGCGATATTGCCAAAGACAGCCAGCACAGCAGCGACCAGCAGGCCACGAAATTTCATGAGCTCGAAAAATACCATCCGCGCCGCAACAAACAAGCGCGCCGATTCCCGCCGCTCGAAAAGAATGAACGCGCGGCGGCTGGTGTAGGGCGCGTGTCCCCACGCGCCGGAATGGCGTGTCGCTCACTCACCCGCCGGGATGGCGTGTCGCTCACTCACCCGTCGGGATGGCGTGTCGCTCACTCACCCGCCGGGCATGTCATGCCCCAGCATCGCGCTCATGTTCACGAGCATTTCGCTAACCGCCCGATCGTCAAAGCCTCCCGAATTTCGCGGCTGTCATGAATGTTGTAACACCGCCGCTGCTACATTCGGGTTACTCCCGGGCCATGTGACATATCGTAAAGAAACCTTTCGACACTCGCATGAACCGGCTCATCCAGCGCCTCAGGATGGCCTTCGCGAGCTTCATCCCGCCCGCCAGCGCATCGATCCGGCGGGCCTTCATCATGGAAAGTTTCATGCCACGTCGACCCAGCGTCATCGCCGCAGCGCAGCAGGGTGGGGGAGCAAAAGAAACACCCACCGCGTTTCACGAGACCGCTTCCGCGACCATCCCGGTCCGCGCCCGCGTGCACATATCCCGATCCATCAGGATTCGAAACATCGTCACTCATCCACCCTCGCCGCCACCCATCGCGCAAAATGTAACATCCTTCCCGTGAGCCTTCGCGTTACCAAAACCGTTACCAGAGAAGAGAAGAGAAGATATACAAGACTCCCTCCCTCCGCGCGCGCGTACGCGAGCCGTGGCGATAGCGCACCCCCGCGGCCAAACGGCCCCGCATCACCACGGAGCAATTGGATGTTGGATGTTGGATGTTGGATGTTGGATGTTGGATGTTGGATGTTGGATGTTGGATGTTGGATGTTGGAT
>JAOTRH010212365.1:0-10838 GCA_034768845.1 Heliamphora exappendiculata | reverse complement strand
AATTGTTGAAAGTTAATAAAAATGTATTTTCTGGATCACCGAGCATGTATATATTTTATTTTGGCGTTGGTTTGTCTCCCAACAATTATATCATTCTAAACCATATTTGCAAGACAATGGATTCGTTAAACATAAGACCCGAGAAGTTTATCAGCAGAAATTGATTGATCTATTGACGAAGAACTATGCAATCACGATTTTGCTTCCTTTTCATATCAGAATGGTAAATATGATTAAAAACTTTCAAATTAATCTTATATTTTCATGCACGATTTAGTGTACTCAACTCATCAAAACACCTCTCAGATATCCTCCGTGCCTCTCCGGCATGGAGTGCATAAAACAATTCATAGAATGCAGCATACATATGTGTCAGTTTTATATTGATAAATAGAATAAGTGGGGTCCACACTTAGTTATTAATATTGACGACAACATTTCTATTGGACAGAAAAAGTAGAAAAACTCTGAAACACCGTTTGTCAAGCTAATCAATGGGGCTAACAGACCTCATGCTGATGGCAGAAGTAATGGTATAGGCAATGCCGTTTCCGTACAAGCTTATTTGAAGAACAAATCCACAAACCCACGCACTTCTTTCTCCTGAAAACCGCCATGTTAAAGGAATTAAGGAAAATCAATCAATCAATCAATCAATCAATCAATTCCCTTCTTCTTCAAATACAACTTCTCGATCATTTCTACACCTTACTCAGAGATCTGAGTTTGGTGCACATAATGGAAGTTTGATCAATTGAGGTTTAGGTTCAGCTATGTTCAATTCAATTCAATTCAATTCTTACCTAAATTCACCTGAACAGCTTCCAAGTAGGAGCGATTTCTAGCGGGGCCATGGTCGGGGTCAGGAGATCTGTAACAATCGCAGAGAAGAAATGCGGAGGCTAGGGTGATTGATGCGAATAACAGTATAGCCAGTGGACCTGCAATCCACCCAAGCTGAGCCATACACCATGCCAGTGATAGCACCCCTGACCCTATCACTCCCGTTATTATGTGCGCCACCGCCGTCCATTCATTCCCTAATTTCACAAATTCCAATCATTCATTCCCAAAATCATTACTTTCCCGTCAAACTACGATAATAGATAACTATTTTCTCCTCCAACCAACTATAGCTACAACTTGCATTTATTTTTTTACTGGGTGGTCGGTGCCAGTTTAGGCATACCTCTATTAATTTTCTTTTAAGTTTGGTAAAAAAACAGACTATTCAAAGAACAACTTGGTCTCAAAAAAATATCAAATCTCAAATCATACCGGGATTAGAGAATTCACGATAAATAAATCTCTCGCATTCTGCCCTAAAAAAGGTTTACGAAATTTCAAATTTAGGACGTTGAGTTTAAGCTCGTCCCTGTGTTCACTTACCTAACCAGGTTACAATTTAACATGCATACAAGGAGAAGTTATTTGGGATGTAGGAATCCAAATCAGCGTGTTAATGTGGTGTGCCTAATCGAATATATGTGTACGCTATGTATTCATAATTTTAGATAATTACTCTATGTTAAGAGCAACAGTTACAACAAATTAGCATGACCTCACAAGAAAAGGACGCATGCCGCCCTTGTATTAAATGACACACCATAGAGCAGATTGTATTAAATGGCACACCATATCATGATATTCAAGGGCTTGAAGTTGGTATAACCGTTTGCCTTAGTCCTCGTTTGGCTAATTAGCCAGCATTCATGTTTGTGCTTTTTACACAAAATAAGAAGAAAAAGAAGAAGAAGCTAGAAGTAGACCCGGTGTTCACTATTCCAGTCTCATCTCATTGCGTAATTGCTCTATTATTCCACGGATGCGTACCCATCTTTCTTTCTTTCATTTTTTTTTTCTATTTTTTTCTTTGTTTTTCATTTTACCCTTTTCAGCTTTACAAAGATGAATCTGGGAACCAGAAACTCAGAGCAAATATTCTTTCACAAATGTGTGTATAATGTATATGCAATATCTATTTACATACATATATATATATATATATATATATATATCATCTTGTTCCATGGTGGTGGTGTTGAATTGAAGAAGAAAAAAAAGAGGGGAAAAGAAAAGAAACGAAATGGGAAAGCAATACAACTGAGAAGAAGAAGAAGAAGAAGAAGAAGAAGAAGAAGAAGAAAGAGAAGATATATCGATCGAGCAGTAGTGAAGACAAACCAGTTCTCTTGAGATGGGGCTGAAGCTCCATTGTTTCATGATGATCATCATCTCGCGAAGCAACGCTTGAAGGCAACAATGGAGTCCTCCGCTGATCTTCTTGAACTTCCCGCCCCATGGCCGTAATGACAAAACGGAAAGTCGAATTTTGTTACTACTGTTGTTGAAGAATCCAGACTTCAGGAGTGTACTTTATGTAAAAACTTTGTGTTCTGGTGTACTTCCCCCTCACAACTTTTGGAGATTGATTTATAAAAATTTAATTTATTGAATAGCCACAAATACATAGCACTGTTTGGATAATTGTTTATTTATTTATTTTATATAGTATATTTTTATTTTTAGTAATTTTTTTTATTATTTAATGAAATTATTATATTTTTAAATTTTTCTTATCGAAATGAATTAAAAAAATAAATTTTTTTTAAAAATAACAGAAATAAGCCAAATTTATGTTATTTATTTTCGTTTTTATTAAATTTTTTTATTTTTTGATAATTTTTTTTTACTTTTTGAGTTCATCTCATCGGAACGATTCGAAAAAATAAAAAATTTAATTAAAAATTTTAAAAAATTCAAAAATATACAAAAAATAAGCAAAATTTGTGATATTTAGGTCAAACAGAGCCGTAATTAATTTAAAATAAACTATTTAAGTTTAAATTATTCATTTTATAAAATAAAATATAATTTGTTACATATACTAATGTGATGAATGTTACATTAATAATTTATTTTAGTATGACTTGCATGTCGTTGCATATTCATTTTGAACGTGCGAGATAGAATTTGTTAAGGAATAAAGTCACGAGAGAATGCGATCTTTTAATTACTTACAATTTTTTAAAAAAAAAATGCTGATGGTTATAATTAATAGGTAGATAAGATGTTTTTATATTTATATAAATTAAGTGTATTAATATACATGGAAAGAATAAATACCATATTTAGAAATATACTGATATTAAAAAAAATACCCACATATCAATATTGGGTTGGTCATAGCTCCAATTGTATTGAGATATATTATTTTTTATAATTAAATATTTAAAATAATTTGTGCGCATGTGGATTAATTATAAAATCTTGGAGTTAAAATCTCTAATAACCCTGAAAAAATTTAAATTAGTGACTTTTGGTGAACATGTGCTGAGATATTTGTACAAACAGTTTCTGTAATTATTATAATAGTTCAATAATAAATAATTCTATTACCTTTTAATATAAAAATTGCTAAATTCACTCAATCCTTTAGGATGATAGAAATACTAACACTTCCAATTAATAAAAATCGGAACGTTAGGTTTGGAGGAAGCATCTGTCAATTGGAGAACTCAATCAAGTTAGGTCTGGGTTTCCCTTAAATGACAAATATACCCTTTCAAACTGGAAAGTTTGTTCGGTTTGAATTCCCAAAAGCAAGGGTATGAAAGTCATGAGGTCTGGGAGTTACCGGTGGCTCTACCAGGTTGACAATTAGATGCCTTACTGGAAAAAGGAAGGCAGAGATGTTCACGAAGTTAACCAAAAAGTTTGTTGAGGTTGAAATTTCTTTGGCTTTTTCTCAATTTCGTGCAAAAATAAAAAGGAAATCACAAAAGTGAGAATCCTGCACAAAAACTTTAACAAATATAGAGAAAATTTTACTGATTTCACATCTAATTTTTGACAAAAATAAAAACTTATCATGTAGTTTTTGAATGTTACTAACCTCTTTTTAAATTTAATTTTTGCATCAAATTAGTCAAAACGTTAAATTTTCGTTTTGTTATGCTTTGTTTAACACTTTTTTCGAGCAAATTTTTATGATTTAATTCGTTCATTACGTAAAATTCGTCGAGTTTGTACAAAAATAATTTTTCAGATTCATCTGATATCTGTACCTAAGTGATTGAGTAACATTTGTTTAACAATATTTTTTTAAATTATAATTTTTATTTATTTATTTATAAAATAATATTAGAAATTTAGGAGATCTTATTCAATTACTTAATTACAGAAATCGGATGAATTTGAATTTATACATACTATACAAATTCGAAGAGTTCTATGTAATGAACGGATTTAATTATACAAATTTATTCGAAAAATACGCCAAATAAGGTATAGTTGAACAAAAATTTAACGATTAGACTAATTTGATGTAAAAATTAAACTTAAGAAGAGGTTAGTAATATTTTTAAAACTATATAGAAGATTTTTATTTTTATCAAAAATAAGAGAAAAAGTCAATATAATTTACCCAAAAATATACGTACGTTGCTTGGAAGAAAATGATTTTCTTAATTTAAACTCCAGGTCAACGTGCGTGATGTGGCGCCGTCCAAGATTGGACTTGGTAGGGTTCTGAATTTCTGATCGAGGTGCTTAATCACATAAAAACAACTCTCTCGATCTCCCTAGGGTTAGGTCAAGGGTTCTTTAAATCATACTAAGGTGATGTGTTTTTTAATGGGCATATTTATCAAATATATTTTTTGATCAAATTTATTTATTATGTAAAATTTATCGAGTTAGTTGTTTATGCAAAAAGAAATCGATTTCTAAGCTTTAAATAGGTCATCAGTTCAATATTTCTAGTTATGTAACTAGATTATATTTACTTATAAATAAATAAATAATAAATATAATTTTTTTAAAAATAAGTGAACAAAATTTTCTAATCACCGAGCTAAAAATATTGATGATTTTACATTATTAACAAAGTCAACAAACGAGGAAACTTGGCAGCTCAGTGATTTTATGCATTTTCATAAGGTTTCTCACCCAGTTAATTTGCGGTTTGAGTTCTCCTACTTTTTCTTTTCTCTCCCCGCTGTCTCTGTACTCCCAATCAACAAAAAAAAAAAACAAAGTCAACAAACCTTACATAATAAACAAATTCGATAAAAAAAAATATATATATATATTAGGTAAGTATGCCTATTTAAAGGCACAACACCATTCTATGCTAAATCTAGATAACACTTCGATCATGTTTCATGTGTTAATAGTTACTAAGTGTCTCTTTTGGATAACTTTGAAGCTTAATTTTTAAGAGATTTAGGTTTTTTTGTAAAAATAAAAAAATAAAAAAAGTGAGAGTGTTTGGAATAATTTTTTATGGTAGTTTTTTTTGTTTTTTTGTTTTTTATTAAAATGTATAAAATATTTTTATTTTTAGTTTTTAAACTGTAATGTTTGGAATATTGGCTCAATTTTTTTTTCTTCAGTAGAGTCGACTTTTTATGTAAGAGTATTATAATAATTTTGTTTGAAAAAGAATTAGAGTGTTTGGAATATATATATATTGATTTTTTTATTAGATTAAGAGATGAAAAAAAATGTTATTTAATTTTTGAAAATCAAACAATGCAGCTTAAAAGTTAATTTTTTTGTCAAAAAAATTAACTTAAAAACTAGCCCAAACAGATCCTAAATAGTATAAGAGAGATAAATAATATGTAATTCTCTTACACACACATATATAATATAGTACTCGAATCAGATTATGTTTTGGCTAAATTTTGATTATTTTTTATTATTTTTGAATTTTTTCATCATTTGACTAAATTTTTTTTATTTTTTTGAATCGTTTTGATGAGATGAAATAGGAAGGTAAAAAATTTGATCTGAATATAAAAAAAATTTCATTAAAGATGAAAATAAGCAATATAAAATTTAGTTGATTGGCTTATTTTGACTTATTTTGTCATTTCTGAATTTTTTTATATATTGATCAAAAGATATATATTTTCGCATCGTCTTGATAAGAATAATCGAAAAGTATAATAATTTAACTAAATGATAAAAAAAATCTCACTAAAAATAAAAATAAATTAAATAAAATAAACAAATATCCCAAACGGGGCTTTAGAATATTTCGGCCATTAACAGTCTGCACTCAAATAATGAGTGCAAAATGCAAATAATAATTCAGCAGCTTTGTAACATTAGTAACAATAAATAAAAACTAACTGTTGTATAATGACCTTTCCAATTTCCAAATAAAAACTTAAAAGTCTGATATTTAACTTAACTACGGGCTCGTTTGGAAAATTGGCTTAAAACTCGCGTTTTAAACTTTTGAGTTTTTAGTTTAAAGTTTAAAAAGTTAAAAAAATTTATTTTTTGACTCTCAACTTTTACCATATTGATTTTTTAGCTTTTTAACTTTTCTGATAATAATTTCTTATTTTACCTTTTAATTTTTTGACTTTTTAACTTTTTTATTTGACAAAATTTTATTTAGGCTGATGGACAATCTTAGAATTTTACATCTTGTATATATGGCTTAAAAATCACTAGTTTTTTAACTAAATAAATTTTTAATTTTTTAATTTAAAGTGATTTAAATTAAAAATTCGACTTAAAATCAAATTATCAAACCTGATGTGTTAGGGGTTGAAACTTCAAACCCTACCTTAGATTAGTACAAACATCAAATTTGACAAGCAATTAGATGAGTTCCCAAGAATCATCATTCCTCCATTTTCCTCTCTAGTGAAAAATCATAGTCCCCTGGCACGTTCCTTGTCGCTTTCACCTGTTCGGACTGTTTAACTTCAAACTTTCTCATACCTAACTTAAATTTTCAACTTCATATCTCTAAGTTCAATCATATTTAGGGGAAAAAAAGACACGCATAGGCACCCAATTTCAAATTTTAAAATTTGGTTTTATTCAACCATTTGTGGATGATTCAATTGTGATGCAAGATGGCCCAACTAGGTATCTTGTTGATGAGTTCAATAAAGAGAAAAATAGAGAGATTTTAAAAATTCTACCATGGTGGTTAACTTGAATTGTAATATTAAAAATTAATGGTCCAAATTCACTGACTTTTTCTTTCAAAATACCATTAATAAATAAATAATAAAAATATCACAGTTTTCAAACTACTTAAGAAAGTAAGGTTGTTTTGAAAAAAGCATTTTGAAAATGCGATTTTACAATAAAAACACAATTTCAAAATGCACTTTCTAGACTAGGAGAAGAAGCTGCGGTGAGCAAATCGCAATTTCAGCTTGCGTATTTCGTTTGTGGTTTTAGTGTTTATTTTTTTTACTCTGCAATTCATTTGTTGGTGGGCAGAGCCGCTAAGTGATTAAAGAGTAATGCTATTTAAATTTATTTTATAAGTATATTTCACATGTCTACTTATAATGGGTTGATTTCTTGATTTGCACATTGAAAAAAATGCTTATATAATTTGAAGCAAACAACTATACATTAATATAAAAAATTTGATTCGTTCATAGAGAGCATGGATATATTTGGGATTTCAATCTATGGCTATGGTTTTGTTTGGTAACCTAACTTAAATCAGATTATTTCTTTATTTTTTTCATTTTAAGTTAAATAAATAAAACGTTTGCTTGGTTGAAAAATAACTTTTAAGTTATTATGCAAATGAGAAAAATGTTAATTAACAATTAGTATTTTTGTGACTTTTAAGTAAAAAAGCTAAAAATTTGACTTTATACTGGAACCAATTAAAGTAGGCCTATAATTCAGTTCTGATGGAGATGAACAATGCTCTTCATGAAGAATGAGAATGATTTAAACTTATAGCTAGTGAACCCTTTGCTTCCTTTTATAAGGAACAAATTCTTAGGAGTCTATGCCAAGAATAAATTTAAAACAAAAATGCCTAGTACTCATAAAAGAATCCTATAAAAATATCTATAACATAACTTGAATGGCCCAAATTAAACTCTTTATTATAGGGGTTAGTAATTGTAACAACCGAAGTAAATTACTGGTTTAATATCTTAAATAAAGAGTCTAACAACGCAATTCGCAAGTTTTTTTTATATATTAGACTTAATTTTTATCTCCTATCAATATGAAATAAACTATTAGAGCACTCCAAATAAATTTGAACCATTTATTTTGAATTACAAATAATTTTATAACTAACTTTTATGAATGTGTAGTATTACTTGATCTAAAATTCCACTGTAAAATGCATCCATTCTCTAACTATAGTGCCAATAGACATAAATTTAGGTTAGAAAACCCTGATAATTTTTAGCTAAACTTAGCACTAATAACTCCTTGAATTGATCCAATGAAGGCCACTATAGACACAAGCAAGCAAGCAATGCTAAAAGATTGGAGAACAACCCACTTTGTTGTCCAAGCCCCAATCTTCTTCTGCACAAAGTACATTTCCACAGGGAAATATATTGTGAGTGGCCAAAAATTGAGTGCCCCCAACACCCCCAAGACTTGGTTGAAGTAAGGGAAGAGCATTCCAATTGCCGTCGTGGAGACAACGTAGCTGGTCCGGAAACACAGCCGGAGAGGACTCAGCTGAAACGCCGGCAAGAATGGGAGTTTTAAGGGGTGGAAATTGTTCACGAATCCGCTGTTTGGGAACTTCCCGACCAACCATCCTTCCACAATCGCGAACACTGGCTGGCTGAACACCTAACAAACAAATGCTAATTAATTATTAACGGTTGGAAAATGTTAAATTGCAATCACATATTCAAACACATGTTGGGTCTATATCTTGTATTATGTAAACTTATATAATTAGTATTTTATTTATATGTGTTTGGACTGATCTAAAATTATAAATTTACAAAAAAATCTAATATGTGTAGGAATTTATAATTATATATGGCTAGAGTTTAAAGTTTCCTATAAATATGATCTTATAATTCTAGTTATTTGTGTAGAGAGTTGAATCAAATGGGATAGAGATGCAAGAAGAGATGAAAAAATATCAGTAGCACGAGAGTAAGTCTTGAGCGGGGGAACGAAATTTGTTTTAAGATTCCAGTTGTGGGTGTCAAGTTTTAGGGTATTTTTAATCTCGAGATTGTACATTCTACAGTTATAGTGGATTATCTCTTGCACTTGTGGATATAGAAAAAATGTGGCGAATTACGTAAATTTTTGTATAATTTTTTCTTTGGTGTATGCATAAGTATTCTTATGTTCGCGTTCAAAGATTAGTTCAAATTCAAACAACACACACCTTTATTTTTATCGTATCACAGATTTAGACACATCTTTCTCGTATAAAATGGATTCCAAATACTTGTAAGACCGACCTTATATAAGAAATGTGCTTTTAAATTTGTGCCCAAATATGTGAATGTAGCAGAACTGTTAATGGTTTTAGTCACATTAGTTGCAATGGTAAATTAATGCTGAAGCAGTCAAATTGAGTAGTAGTGTTGTTACTTGTGAGTGGTGCTAATTTAATTTAAATATTTTTACAACCCATTTGGAACCTATACTCGTCTCCATTGTCAACTTGTTTTATTATATTTGCTATTTTTTGACTCGTTTGTTTTAGGATTTTTTTTTATAAATATAAATGTGTGTTAATTTGTAACCTTTAGGACTTTGGGTGTGTGGGAGTTACAAATATTGTCAGCTTCTTTTTATATTATCTCTTTCAGCCAATATTCGTCTATGAATGTAATCTTACAAATTAAACATCTAAACATAATAATTCTATTTCACATCGGTGTATGATGAAAAATTATAACAATACATATAGAAATATGTGTTATACTCTACTAATAACTTAACTTTTACCATTTTGAATATTGTTGTTAGTCTTTTTATTTAAGTTGTTGAATTAATACTTTTAAGTGTTATAAATAGTATCATAGGCAATTATATATCCTCTAATGAAAGATAGCAGTGTACATCAGAGAGTAAAAGTTTCATAGAGGAATAAATGACTAGAGATTATATACCACGCGCTAGTGAACTACATTTTATTCGCTAATGATCAAGGTGTTATGTGTGTGATTGTTTTGTGGATTATTCTCGCTTTATTTGCTTTGTCATAATAACAGATTGGAAATTGAATGAAACCTGATATCCTCCAACGAGGTGAAGAACAATGCAAGCATTAGCAATATCAACGAGCCAATAGGGCTCGTAGAATCCGAAGCCTGTCAAGAGGTTCCCCGGCGTGTCACTCCCGAAGGCTGCATATCCAAAACATCCGCAGCAGAGGTAGAAGAAGGTGGTAATGAAGATTGCTGCCGCCGACGCCTTCTTCATTGTCTGGTTTTCCGGCGGTGGTGACTTCAATGTATCCTATGTATTCAAGTCATTGCACACGAATAACATGTTGGGGTGTTTGGAATTGCTAAAACTAATATTTATAGATTACAACTTGTAACCGAAATTATGAATGCTTGATAAAAATTATAGCTGGTAGCTGAAATAAAAAAAAATTAAAACTTGTAGCAAAAATTATGAGTATTTGAAAAAAATTATAATTTTTAACTAAAATTAATAGTAAAATATTAAAAACTAGGCTAAGAAACTTGGCCAAACACTCCCATTAGTAGCTTCTGCATTTTAACTCTCCTTTGGTATAATTTTTTTTTCTTGTATATTTTTTGTGTTTTGTAGTTTTTTTTTTTGGAATTCTTTTCGAGCGTCTCCTTAGAAATAATCAAAAAACTTTAAAACAAAAATCAAAAGATGAAATTTTTTTGTTAAAAACAAAAATAAACAACATAAAATCCATCTTATTGGCATATTTTTGTCTTGTATAATTTGTTTTTTTAAATTTTGGTCATTTTTTTGTTGAAATTTTTATAATACTTGGTCAATTTGTTTCAACTCTCGAGACGGGAGGAGTCAAAATATTATAATAGCTTGATTAAGAAGGGAAAAAAATTAATAAAGAC
>JAOTRH010212354.1:0-10838 GCA_034768845.1 Heliamphora exappendiculata | reverse complement strand
TGGATGGTAAATAATAATAAACTTTGAAATTAAGAGTTAAATTTTTAATACTAAAAGTTGAATTTTGATTATTCATAATTTAATTTTTATTATTGTTATTCATCATCTAATAAGCGGTGGTGGGTAGAACCGTTTTTAAAAAAAAATAAAATCATAACTTGATTGACATAATTTTGCTTTGAGAGAAAAATAAATAAATAAAATTAATAAAAAAATCCTTTCAAATTTTTTTGTTCTATTTCTTTAAACTTTTACTTTTGAGTAATTAATTATTTGGATAAATTGCGTTGATCTCCATTAAAATTAAATGAAAACACAAATAGTTCTCTAGTTTCTGAAATTATAGCTATGTACTCCGCCTTCACTTTTGTGTTAAAAATTTCTCCTTTCTTTCAATTGTCCATTTACAAAGTAAACATATTTTATTGACACCGGGTGGACCGTGCTTTGTTCCCCACATCATTATATGGTTTATGTCCTCTCTCAAAATTATTTTATCTTTTTATTTAACAGTTACAAAATAATTATTCAACTCTTTTATCATATTTTATTTTATTTTAATTAAATATAATATAAATAATTTCATATTGTATTTAATCTCATTTATTATCACATGCTATTAAAAATATATATATAATCTACGTATCACTTATCTATTTTATTCTATTCAATCCTATCTAACCCATAAAAATGGACCAAAAAGTATTGTTTTGGAGGCTTGTCCACATTGCAAATTTTTCTTTGTAATCTATTGTAAGATCAATAATTATGAGAAATTAAATAAAATATCCCAAAAAATTTTAGAGAGTTTAAGAAGAAATCATAAAGATGAGAAAATTTTTCCTTGAAAATAAATTGATTGGCCACCTTTTTTTCCTTGTAAAATTGATAAAAAAAAATGAAAATTTCTTTGGGAGAGATAAAACAGATGGAAAAAAAGAAAAAAGTTAGTGATACTTAAGCTCTTTTTATTTCGACTAAAAATATTTTAATTAAAAAAATATTTACAGTGAAAAATATTTTCATGAAAATATTTTTTCAGAAAGTATCTTTTGGTTGCACCATTGTTGGCAATGGCAATAACCCCCCGAATTTTGGTCGGACCCCGAACTCCTGAGAACTTGGGACCTCGGATCCCTAAACCCCCAAGACACCAGACCTTTGGTACCTCTAGATATCGAAACCCCAGATATCCCAAATTTGGGACCTCCGAACCCTAGGACCCCCAGACTCCTATGACAGCAAGACCTCCGAGACACCAAACCTTGGGGCCTCAAACCTCGGGGCCCTATAGACCAGGGCCTCAGAACCCCTCGAACCTCAGGATCTCGTAGCCTTAGACCCAAGAACCTCGGCACTTGGCCCTAGAGATCCGGGACCTCGACCTCCAAACTTTGCACCCTATGACCCCTGGACCCCTAAGACCCTGTGACCCCAAGACCTCTGGGCCTCGGGACCCCTCAAACCTCATGACCTCGTAACCTTAGACCCAAGAACCTCGGCACTTGGCCCCAGAGATTCGGGACCTCGACCTCCAAACTTTGCACCCTAGGGCCCCTGGGCCCCTAAGACCCTGTGACCCCAAGCCCTCTGGGCCTCGGGACCCCTCAAACCTCAGGACCTCGTAGCCTTAGACCCAAGAACCTCGGCACTTGGCCCCAAAGATCCGGGACCTCGACCTCCAAACTTTGCACCCTAGGACCCCTGGACCCCTAAGACCCTGTGACCCCAAGACCTCAGGGCCTCGGGACCCCTCAAACCTCAGGACCTCGTAGCCTTAAACCCAAGAATCTCGGCACTTGGCCCCATAGATCCGGGACCTCAACCTCCAAACTTTGCACCCTAGGACCCCTGGACCCCTAAGACCCTGTGACCCCAAGACCTCAGGGCCTCGAACCCCTAAAATTCTAGATGGCCCGGACCTTGAGATCCCGAACCCTCAAGACTCTCAAAATCCTAGGTTCCTGGAACCCTAGACTCTCATACCATTGGGACCTCTAGGATCATTAGACTCTTAAACTCCAGACCTTAGACCTTGAACCCTAAGGACCCCAGGCTCCCCAGACCCTTAGACCCTCGAGATCTTGGATCCGTAGACCTCGGGACCTGAACGCTGGACCTTTGACACTAACCCTTGAATTCCCGTTATCGCCGCCACAGCCTCTATCGTCGCCATTAGCACTACTACCGTAAAATGATTTACGTATTTTTTTTGTAAATCAATTTTGGTCTTATGAAGTAATATATTTTACTAAAAATATATTTTATCATAATTTTATCAAACCAAACAATAAAAAATAAATAAAATATTTTATAGCCTTAATTTATCTGCCGGAGTGACTCTTTGTGCTACTCTCTCTCTGACGTTTTGCCTTCCAAATGCCAATTTCCTCTCCTTTTCTTTCTCATGTAATTGGTACAAATCTTGTCCAATCACTCCTAGCATGTTCTCTATTTTTTTTTCCCCTGCCGAATGGCTTCAAACTATTCCAATGACAGTTTAGCCATTTGCAGAATTATTCTTGCATTATTGATTCGTCGATAAAAATATTTTTTATTTAAAAATAAATAAATCTTTGTTTAGTAATTTATGATTAATTTTGTAATTTAAATATGTACATTTAGGCTTTTTTTATTTAACAAAAGGTCTTCTAAAGCCTAGTTTGGCTACACTAATTTTTTTATTTTTTTAACTAAAAATGCAAAAAAGTTATTCTAACCCGTTTGGCAAAAAAATAAAAATAAAAAATTTAAAAGTCAAATCAAAATATTAATCCATAAACTATTCTATTTAAATTTTTACCACTATTAAAATACATTAATATATCTCATTTATAATTTCTTTACTACTATTATCAACTACGTATAATTGTTTCTTTCAATCGTATAGAAAAAAAAAAAAAACTATTCACTGATTCCAGCGTTGAAAGCTAATGTGTACAGGCGCGGGAATCAGTTTTTCCATGTAAGCAATGGAGACGTACATGGAACTGCGCAGCATACATCCCATATTCAGAGGAGCGGGGATCAATTAGAAATCCAGTCAATTCAGGAAGCGCAACTTAGTCACGTGCATGCCGAGATGACGAGAATTTCTAAAAGCTTTTTGCCTCAATCATTCCATGATAACAAGGGGGTCCCGAGCCAGCTTGAACCAGATATGAAAGGAAGGCACAGCGAGACGGAAGTCCATTTCCAAGAAAAATGGGGCTATTCAATTCAGTCAGCTAAGGGCTTAGAAGAATTAAGGAATATATATATCTTATTGGTTTTCCTCAACAAATGGAATGCATTCCCTATTCGGAAATGTTGGATGATGGAGCAGCGGGTAATTATTCCAAGATGGATGGGGAGTCTGTCAAGATTTTTTCAGAGGCAACTCACCCGTGTCCCATGCAATTGGAGGGACATACGTCTGAGACAAAAATACCTAGCACTTCGGTGGGTGAAGGTCAGTGCTCATCCCTGCGTAAGAGAAAGTCATGGACAAGGAGAGCCTGTTAAGCCACCACTAATGCTCCCCCAAAGTCTCTTAAAGCAAAACGATCTCTCAAGGATATACCCCATGTGGTCCCACTTCTTCCTTCAAAGAAGGCGAAAGTTACCAGCACCATCCCCTCAGCATATGAAACTGCGGCAGGCCATGACTCACTTAACCATTTCCCAACGGCGGAGGCTGCCAAGCAATCATGCTGATCATTATGAGTCTTTTAAGTTGGAATGTTTGAGGGCTTGGGAACTCTCGTTCTGTTCGTGCACTTCACAATCTTGTGAAGACTTAAGTTCCCGACATGGTCATTCTTATCGAAACTAAATTGAAGGAAGCTGGGGTGGATCGACTTCAGCGTAGACTGGACTTCAAGTACATTTTTCATGTTAGTAGGAGGGGACTGAGTGGGGGTCTCTCCCTTCTCTGGCAGGACAACCTAGAAGTTATAATCAAATCATTCTCATCCCATCATATTAATTGCTTGGTTTGCAAATCTGATGGCACTTTGCAAAGACATGTTACTGGTTTCTATGGGCACTCGGAGGCTAAGGAGAGGGTTCACTCATGGACTCTTCTTCAAAGGTTAGCTGGACTCTCATCGCTCTCTTGGATGATATTGGTGACTTCAACAAGGTAATGTGTACAGACGGGAAAGAAGGAAGAATTCCCAAATTAGATAAGCAAATGGAGGACTTCCGCAATGCTATAAATGACTATCTTCTCAGAGATGTGGAGTTGAGAGGCCCTATGTTCACATGGAGCAACAGAAGAGTTGGGAACAAGTACGTTTGGAAACGACTTGATATAGTGTTCAACACAAGGGATTATAGAACCCTTTTCCCTAATTTCGGGCTTTATCATCTCACTTCGTCAATATCAGACCATTGACCCATCATTTTCAAGCCATAGTACAGAAACCCTTTTTCTTAATGGAGGCAAACAAGGTTTCATTTTGAGGCGATGTGGACAACTGAACAAGCAAGCAAGTCCATTGTACAACAAGCTTGGACATAGAGTTTTGACGATGACCCAACCATTAATGTGTGTAACCGAATCGTGAGCACCACAACGACTCTGGCAAATTAGGGGAAAACTACCTTTAGCTCCATGACACGCTAGATCAGATAGCAACAAACAGATCTAAGCATCATACAAGAGAGTCCTCATATGCCACACATGATGCAGAAGGCACAAGCGCTGGAAAGGAACATCAATGAGCTTCTCGAAAAATAGGAGATCTACTGGAGGCAAAGATCCCGAGCAGTCTGGCTAACGCAGTAAGACAGAAATACAAAATTTTTCCATTCAAAGGAAAGCCAGAGAAGGAAGAGGAATCTCATTACTGGAGTAGAAACTGTTGAAAGTGTTTAGGCCTCAAATCTGGAATCCATCAAGCAGTTCACATATTATTTTCAGCAGATTTTCTTTACGGACCAAGCTCTGAATCCAACACCGGTGATTTCCCATATTACCAGATGCATCTCAGATGAAATGAATCTAGATCTTGATCGGCCCTTCATTGAAGAGAAAGTTCTTTCTGCACTTAAGCAGATGCACCCACAGAAGCCCCAGGACCGGATGGCATGCCAGTTCTGTTCTACCAGCACTTTTGGTATATTGTTAATAAAGATGTTATTTCCTTGTGTTTAAACTTTTTAAATAATGGTGGTGCGCTTGATTCTATCAATACTACTCATATTGCTCTAATCCCAAAGGTACAAGACCCCAAAAAGATTTCTGACTACAAGCCCATAAGTCTCTGCAATGTGATTTATAAGATAATTGCAAAATTATTGGCAAACTATCTCAAAATTATTCTTCTCGACATTATTGATCCAGCACAAAGTGCTTTTGTTCTCGGAAGGCTTATCACAGATAATGTCATGGTAGCATTCGAAATATTACATTCTATTAAGAAGCAACAAGGGGCGAAAGGGAATTTTGCACTTAAATTGGATATGAGCAAAGCATAAATAGGGTCAAATGGATCTTCCTGGAGTAGATGATAAATAAGATAAGGTTTAGCGCCTCCTGGATCAGCAAAATTATGGCATGTCTCACTTCCATTTCTTTCCCTGTACACATTAATGGAGAATCAGTGGGGTGCATAAAACTGTTTCGAGGCCTCCGGCAAGGGGATCCGCTATCCCCTTAAATGTTCCTCCTCTGCTTAGAAGGGTTGTCCAGTTTGCTAACCAGGGCATCAAGTAAGGGGACCCTGCATGGTATTAAGGCAACACGACACAACCTCACTACCTCTCATATATTCTTTGCGAACGATAGCTTGCTCTTTGCTAGAGCAACAGTGGAAGAGGCCCAACAACTCAAGAATATCATATCTGCATATGAACAAGTTTCAAGGAAATATATCAACTATGAGAAATCATCAATTGTTTTTAGCCCCAATTTGTTTAAAGCCACAATGGAAAGGATCACTCATGTATTATGTAATAACCCGTACCACGACAATTAATAAAAATAAGAAACGTGTCACTCCTTAGAATAATATATTATTTAACAGTTCGTAGAAAATTTTAAAATAAAATTTCTGACAAATAATAATATAACGATAAGAATTTTAAATATTTCTAGATTTCTTTGCATATGATAGGATTATAAAAAGATTCTAGATAAGATCAAATCAAATGTAATGATTGAAAAAAATTGAGATAAGATTCTAGATAAGATCAAATCAAAATTTATGATTGAAATTTTTTTGGATAAGATTCTGAATAAGATTAAATCAAAAGTAATGATTGAAAAAGATTTGAACCAGCCTATAAAAGGCACTTGGTGGTAACATCTATCTCACATTATATCTCACACACAGTGAGCTTGTAAGCCAAGCACTCAATGCCACACCATCACGAGCCCGACGTCGCTCAGCCACTGCCGTCACCGGACGCCGCCGACACCACCCACGCCGCCGTCAGCCTCCGCCACCATCCCCGGTCACTATTTCTCTCTCTGTTATGTAATCTCTCTCTCTCTCTCTCTATCTCTCTCTCTCTCTCCATTATGCATTGAGATTTTATCACCGAATGATTAAAAATTTTGGAATCAAGATCAAGGAGAGAGTTTTGTCACGCCTAAGTCGATGTGAGATGTTTAAGTATTATCTTGAACATAAATGTAATATCATTTTGAATATAAATGCATGTGAGATGCTTAAATTTTATCTTGAACATAAATGCAGTATTATTTTGAATATAAATGCATGTGAGACTACTTAAGTATTATTTTGAACAGAAATGCATGAATTATGCTTTAAATTTGCTTTATATTCATATTTTGAAACATGAAAAATTGTGATATTATGATATTTTATTCAAATGCACGGTTTGTTTTTAAAAAATGTTATATGCACTTTTACAAAGTATGAGAATGTGAAATGAAGGTTTTTGATAATGTTATGTGATTTCAAAGTGCCAAGTTACAAGGGTTTCTGACCCTTTATATCCCGTTAGGGGAGGTTGCCCAATTATGGGTGTTGTTGCTCCATATAGGGGAGGTTGCCCGTTGAGCAGGGGTTTTTGCCTTAAAGGTTTTGCGGGTTATAAGTTCCGGACAACACATACCACTCGTGCTTGGTGGAGAGTGGCCCTCATTCCATTACGTTGCTAATCCATGCATTGATAATTGAGGTTACGGTACCGTCGGAACTCCCAATCGTGAGATTGACGACTACTTGATCACTGTTGGGTATGAGTTGTGAATGAGACATGATTATTTTGCATTGTGATGGTTATGCCAAAAACTTTATTTTTAGACAGTAAATTTCATAATTTGTGGTTGTTGAGCCTAAAGTGCTACTTTTATAAAGATTGAAAAAAATTTGTTATAACTTGTGAGATCCTAAAAACCTAATAAGGTTATTTATGAAATTTTTTGTGACAAGAGGATGCAATATCTTACTTTTCTTATGAAAAGTATAATGTTTTAGTAAAATGATTATTTTATTAATCTTGTTCATTATAATACTAAATGTACTCTCCTGTAATCTTTGTGGTTGCCGATAACAGGGATGAGTAGAGTTGGTTCACCACAATTGTCAAGTTTATAATCTTAGGCTCGTAGTTAATGTTTTTTTTTTGTAAAATATACGTTGGTTTGGGGATACAGGATAGCGTATTCGAAGCATGTACAATTGCTTGTTTCCTATAAATAAATAATTCTAGTTTGAAAATTTTGTTTGGTATATACCAGTTTGGGTATACTGAAAAATATAATCATATCATGTACAAGTACTACTCGTTTGATGATTTGAGATTACATCAATTTTCTCAAAGTCAAAAAAAAAAAAAAGTAGTAGAATTAATGTCTCACCTGAATACCTTTAGTCACTACCATAACTGTAACGCGAAGAAAAAATTGTGCAATATCAGGATGTGATAATATTCTTTATCGATTTTGTGTTTTTGAAAAATGGGTATAACATATTAAATGTCTCAAGAGTATAGTATAATGAAAAGTACTTAGAGCTCTCTACACTTATTGGACGGGATAGAAAAAGGGTGTTCCATTCTATCAGGGAGAGAGTGTAGAAGAAGCTCCAAGGGTGGAAGGAAAAATACCTCTCAAAGGCAGGAAAAGAAGTGTTAATAAAGGCAATTGCACAAGCAATCCCTACATATATGATAAGTTATTTCAAACTCCCAAAAGCCTTGACATGCGACCTCAAATCAATGGCTAGCCGATTCTGATGGGGTTCTGAACCTGAAAAACTTAAGATTCATTGGGTGGCCTAGGATAAATTGTTCCAATCCTAAAGAGATGGCAGGTTGGGCTTTAGATCTATTGAAACTTCTAATTTGGCGATGCTTGCAAAAATAGGGATGACAGATTCTACACTTTCTAACCTCGCTAGTGGCTTAGGTTTTCAAAGCAAAATACTTCCTAAACAGATCGTTCTTAGAAGCACAGTTGGGTTCCAAACCTTCCTTTGTATGGAGAAGTTTACTTCAGGAAAGAAATACTCTAGAGAGAGGCACAAAACGCTTAAGATTATTTCACATCCTAGTTTGGGTATAATGCCACGGTTAGCGACCTAATAGATGATAATTTGAGATGGGATGAAATGAAGATCAGGGTAAATTTTTTGCATGAAGATGCAAAGATGATTCTAGCACTACCTCTAAGCCAAAGAATGGGGAAAGACAAGCGAATCTGGTATCACTCAAAGTATGGAGTCTATTCAATGAAGACAGGCTATTGGGTGGCAAAGGAAATGGAAGAAGAAAATGACCGAAATTGTTCCAGGGCGGGCTCAAGTCATTTCTCTGAGACGAGTTGGTGGACAAAGCTGTGGAATCACCAAATCTCATCAAAAATCATAATTTTCACGTGGCGTGCATGCTATCGAGCCCTACCAATTGCCATAAGAATGGCTAGAAAAAATGTTCCGTTATAGTGGAGATGTAGATGAACGATCGAGCATGTACTGATGAGGTGTGAAAAGGCAAAGGAACATGCTCGATCGTTCATGCTCGATACATGCTCGATCGTTATGCCACCTTTTAGACCTTCGAACGGGTACCTTTTATGACTGGGTTCGGGAGGTAATTTTTACACAAGATAGACAGGTTTGTGAAAGATTTGGAATAGTGGCTTGGGCGATTTGGAATGCAAGAAACTCTTTTATCTTCAATGGTGCTACTTCTCAAGCTAACATAATAGTCGCTCGAGCCTAAGATTTGCTATTCCAATATTTTGCAACAAATGCAAAAGCACCCCAAGGCAAAAATGATTCATCTGGTAAAACCACCCTGCATTGGACCTCACTTGGTTTTGGAACATACAAGATAAATATGGATGGTGCGTGTAACGTAAAGACAAGGGAAGATGGGTGTGGTGTTATCATCAGAGATTGGACATGCAGCTTTGTGGCTGGTCTATTTCAGAGATTATTAGGGTGGAGTACACCAAAAACTACTGAAATTTTTGTTATTTTTTACAAATTGAGACTTACAAAGAATCTCTCCATAGCTCGATGTGTGGTGGAGAGGAATGCACTTAATATTGTTAGGGCTATGAACAATACGAGGGAAAATTTCTTAACTTTTGGCAACTTCATTGAAGAATACTGCAAAATGCTCTTAGCAGAATTCACTAACAATTTTTATGTCTTTACGAATGAAGAAAAGAATCAACTTGCTCATGAATTTGCAAAAAATGGCTTTAAAAATAAAAGATATACAATTATGGAAGTATTCTTGTCCTGTGTGGGCTGCCACATTTCTATGTAACGAGGCCATGGCTATTCCGTATGATCAATAAATATTACTTATTTTTTAAAAAATAATAATAATTTGACGCATAATATAATTTATATTAATATGTATACGTTTTGATGCCTTTGAAAAGTTGGGGAGTCACAGTATATTTAATTAGAGGTTCTCCAAACATATTTTTATCCCAAACGATTTACTAAAAAAGAGAGTGGCGTACTAGCTAAGCCTCTCTATGTAATTTAGGATTTAAAAACAAGAAGTCTTCTAATCTGTTTTTTTTTATAATTATACTAAAAGATCATCTTTGCTTCGCGTCATTCACCTACCAAGACAAAAGGAATTATTAGTATCTTTAATCATATTATAGTTTAATACAATGTATCCTAATTTTTTTATGATGATAAAAAATAGGACGGACTTCTCTCCACTATTTTATGGGACTGAATTAGTTTATTCAGGTTATTTTTTGGTTTAAAATAGATTTATTTTAATGATTTAAATTATTTATTTTATTATTTATAGTGTACATATTATTATTGTAAAAAATCAAATTGATCATATATTATAAACTATCTTAATAAATTATATTTGTGTTAATAAAAAATAAACTGTAATATTTATTTACTATTTATTTTATTAGCATAAATATAATTTGTTAATACAGTTATGATATTAAATTAATTTAATTTTTATAACAATAATATATATATTATAAATAATAAAATAAATAATTTAATGGTAAATTACACTTATACTCCTTGCATTTTAGAGTAATAACATTAGCACTCTCTTTATTCTATGAAATATCACGTATATTTTTTAAATTTTTATTTTTGTAATACGTAGACCCAAACAGTTAACTTTCGTTAACTTTTGACCGAAACACTGTTCAAAACAGTGCTTTTTTATTTTTTTATTTTTATTTTTTTTGTTTAATTACAAAATATTGTTTAAAAATTTTTAATTAAAAAATAAAAAATTATTAAATACAAAAATAAACATAACATAAAATTTAATTTATTAATTTATTTTTATTTTTAAATTTTTTATTTTGATAAAGAAATTAATTTTATGTTACTAATTAATTTTCCAATTAATTTTTTTATTAAAATAAAAAA
>JAOTRH010212343.1:0-10838 GCA_034768845.1 Heliamphora exappendiculata | reverse complement strand
CCCCCCCCCAAATAAAGAGAAAATGTCAAACACCAGCATGCAAGCTTTTTTCTTTATTTTTGTCTTTATTTTTATCTTCTTTTCTAACCAAAGTATGCAGATTAAGAAAGATCTAGTTAGAATCCACCAAGACCCTGCAAATGTGTAAAGATGTGTGAATTTCCAATCCTGTTCAACAAAGAAACAAGCATCCATTAACAACTTCAAAAGTACCAAAACCCTAAAAGGACAAAAAAGAGTAATTAATGGGTTAGGTTGAGTAGTACTGGTGTTCTTCTTCAGTCCATGGAACTCCCCTTTTCCTCTGATGGCCGCCATTGCATGTCTTTCGAGCTTGCTTAGAAGATGGCTTCTCATCAGTCTTCGTCTCCGCATCACCTTCATTCTCCTCCTCCGGGGTCACATAGTTGGGCGTCGGAAAAAGACCGGCCTCAATCATCTGCACATCTTCAATCAAGCAATCATAGTGCCTTTTGATCTGCTCCATTGATTTGCAGGGAAGCATGGAAACAACATGATCAAAGAAGGCCGGAGAGTCGAGGCCGAACTCAGCCAAAGCATTCTCAAACAGCTTGTTCTCTTCAAAAGTCCACTCCACTGGCTGCTGATCAGCTTCAAATTGGGTTGTCAAAGATGACAAAAATGAAGGGTCTGAAGCTGTTTCATATATATCTGACCATTCCATTGCTTATTTAGGGTTATGTATATATATATATATATGTCAAGAGGTAGGAAAAGAAAAATTAAAAACTAACTGAGACCAACATGAAAGAGAAGATTGAAACTCCTAGAAAGCTACTCACTAGAAAGGAGGAGGGAGCAAGATCTCTCTTGTGGTCTCTAACTAACCACCAATATTGTTTTTCATTTCTTGGCTCTCTACTTTTCCTCACTGTCATAGTCATCAATTTATTCTTATATAGAGTGGGAAACTAAATGAATTTACAAAAATGGACATGAATGAATCAGAAGTCCAGATATTACATCTAATGAATATAAATATCAGAGGATCTTGAAAGATGTATATTCATTTGACTTCCCAAAATGAAACAGAATACTTAAATTTATTATTACAAAAGACAAAAACAGAGAGAATTTAAGAGGATATTTTAGCCAAGAGAAATAGAGTGGGAAATGCTGCAGGTATTGTTTGGAAGTTAGGGAAATGTGTTTAGTCTATTCTCACAAATGAAATTGATTTTGATTTCAACTCTTAATATAAGTACCTCAAATATGTAAGCCCAAACACATACTATTCCAATTCGCATTGCTTTTCAAAGTTAAAATTGAGGTTTTTGTGACTATACTGCTTAGTATCGTTAAGTTGTACGTAGTGTGGGCCCACTATGTACTATCCAATCGACACAAAACACGAATTCCAATAGGGCCAACGTGATACAAGACATTTTCCTTCCAATTATGGTTGTTCATATTATTGATCCTCAAGCTATATTAAGTGTGATTTATCACTTGAGTGGGGCAATCAAGTGTTGCTCAAAGATAAGGAAAGAAGAAATAAAACAATGAGCAAATAGCAATTGAAGGAGAAGGAACATGTAAGAGATACAGACAAGGAATCCTTTGGACGGCCATGCAAAACCACCTTGCTGCAACAGTACGCGACCCTGAAATTTAATGTAACTTTCTGGTTTTTGGGTGACATTTAATTTCAACCCTCCATCACCACGTGTGTGTATTGTTGCATTTTGAAGCTGCCAATTGTGAGACATGTACAGATCTTCGTGGAAACAAAGAAATTAAGGTTCGAAAGAATTTAGTTTAAAAACGGCACGGTCTAAAAAAATTAAGACGGCAGGTAGGTAGATAGTTTTTCTCGGTAACGTTTTAAAGTATCGAAGTTGAAATGAACTATTTTATATCGACCAACGTGATAAATGTGCAGAAGAGTCGGTATTTTCAAGTGAATTACACGTGTTATTATTACAGTACCGGTCAATGATGGTGTATTCTGAAATGTAGGATTCAAGCGTTGAAACCCTAATATGAGATCATCCAAAATTTAGTTCAATTACACCTTTTTATATATCTGTTAATTCTACATCGTTTTGCGATATCTTGTCCTAATATATATGAAAATCCCTAGCTAGCCCTAAGTGTTTGAACTTTGAGCTTTATACCATATTCTTCTTTTCTTCTTTTGCTTTGTCTTCACACCTTTTGCTTTGAACTCTAGTTATTGAAACTAAATTGTCATCATATTAGGATTTGGCTCCTTGATTTGACCCATTTTTTTGTGAGAAGGATACGAAATATAAACCATACCTTTTTTGTTGTCAGCAGGAGAAACAATCTTCTTAATCTCAAAAGATATTACATGCAAAGAACGTGAAAGTTTTTGAATAATAAACTGTGGGTGTAATAAAATGAATAAACTAAATCCATTGCAATAAAGAAAGAAATGAAATGCAACAATAGTAAAGTCAAGGACCTTTGTTTTAGAAAATCAATGAAGCGTAGTTTAGGACTTCGTTCATCTTGTCAACCTCCTTTAAAATTCAATGCCTTGAAATTGTGAAATAATAGATTTATGGTTTAAAAGAATATATTGCATATTCTTCTGGAAGAGTTGAATATGCCCCAACTCGTCCTATACTGGGTAAATAGTCTTTTGACTCGTCCTATACTGGCTAAATAGTCTTTTGACATTCATATTTTGTACATAGAAAATTATAAATAACTAGAAGAATTCTACTAATTTAAAACCAAGCTATTTTCAAGCTAAAATCTTCGACGCCTAATCATATGTTGTACCCTCACATCAAGTATTACTTTGAGATGCCAATAGATTGGAATCAAGACGAAATCAAATTTGCAAAAAGAGAAACAAAGGCGTAAATTGCGAAATGGGAAGGTCAAGAAAATTACTCTCATGTTCTTCCTTTGCTCATGATCAGCAGTTCTAAGAATTTCGTACTGCAAAGGCTGATCCATTCTCATCATTACTGGGAGTTCCATATTCAAGAAACGATCCAGACTAAGCTCGATTCACTCATCTCAACTACTTCAACCATTTATAGTTGTGTGACAAAGATGTGGTAGCCCCATTTTTGCCTGAAGAGAGCTTAGAATATAGCTGAAAAGGAGATGGAAGATGTTTACTATGTACCGAGCAACTAAATAGATAAACAAACAGATATGCAGAAACACACAGCAATAGAGATATTAGTTAATGCAGATTTGTGAAGAGAGTGGTGAGATTTGATAGCTCACTGCTGAGTTGATAAGCTTTTATTCCCACTGGTGGTGTAGAAAGAATATAATCCATCCCAAACACAAATTAATATCCCATACAAGGAAATTAATTAAACTATTGAATTAGTTTTGATTTTATTTTATGTAGTACTAGTGTGATTGGTTTGCAAAGAAGAGAAGAATTTTGTGTAGGATTGATGGATTTAAAGATAATTTAATAATAAGTTTATGTCTTATTTCACTCAATCAATTTAATCCATGGCATCCTACATGATATAGGGTGAAATACTACAATTTATCAGGGATGTTAAGGGTTCATCATCTTCCAGTCATGAGCTCAACTACTAGGGAGGGATGATATCTAGCACTCCATGGCATACCCCATTTCAATTCGATAGGAGATAAAAAATAAATGAATTTGATATATAAAGAAATTTATGAATTACTACTAATAATGTGGGTTTGACTATTTTTTTCCCGCGTTGTTAGGTTCTTTATTCAAGTTATTAAGTTCATAGTACATTTGAGTCGTTTAAATGATATCACAGTTAATCCTGATCCTATGATGGGCTTTGCAGTGGTGGTATGAATGGGAGAGGGGTAAGTGCCTCGATATATATATATATACTCTGTGCACGCTAATGAATTACTCTTCACAATGTCAACTAGGAAAAGAATTTGGACAACGCAATGATGATGTCAGTTTTTTTAGGTAGAATATATTGTGATACTCCATCTTACATCGATGAAAGATGAAAAATAGTATGATAAATAAAAAACTTATAAATTAATTATACTAATAACATGTATTTAAGTATTTCGGACGGAACTTTCTTCTTTTCATTATTTTCTCTATTTTCCTATTTATCTAGTGTTTTTTTCTTCTATCTTTTCCTTTAGTTTCAATTTTTATTCTCGATAGCTTTTTGTCTTTCTCTGTGTTTTTGTTGACTGAATGACTACTGTCTATCGGTGATGGATCCATTTTGATTCGACGAGTTTTTTTTTAGCGACACATTTTGTTTCCCTTGACGCGGAAGTAAAAACGTTACCCCACTACCAATTTTTTAGATTTGATTTTAGATCTGTTCACAAACCATAGTCTAATGCCATTTGTCACATTTTATCACGTGGTAAAACCATATCTGGTTGAGAACTGTAATTTTTGTAAAGTAAATGTATAGACAATAGTTATTTTGAGGAAGGTTGCAGAACAGTAGTATATGAGTTTGTTTTTTTTTTATTTTTTTTGTTTTATATAATGTTCGGTTCTCTTCTCATAAAAGTTTGTGTTATCCTGCATAGAGATTTGATATCATTTATTTGTGAATGTTATTTCTTTTTATTTTATGAGGGTTCTTTGCTTCTTTTTGAAGTTGTTTTAGTTTTGTCAATAAACTTTTTGTTTGATTTATTATCGGTCAGAAATATATTTACGCTTAATACCTCTTTTCCAATCAAAAAAATATTTTAAATCGCGTTATTACGTTTTTTATTCAACTTATTAGATCAGTAATTCATTTGAGTCATTATAGCAGGTGCATTAGAGGTGTTAAAGTATATTAATTTTTTGGGACTGTACTCCACTTAATTAATTTGGATAGAACTACCGGGGCTGTTAAGACTTCATTATTTTCCTATTCAATTGGTAAATAGAGGTAGATCTAAAAGTAAAGAAATATAATAACCAAACAAACCTAAACCTTAAACTAAATAAAGAAAAGTAAGTAAAGAAATGTAAATCTTAAAGTACTACACAAAAAATAACAAAATATTCTCTCATTTGTTATATAGAATCATTAGCCATATTAAGTTCTAAAAAAACAATCTCTCTATTGATTAATCTAGGTAGTGCAAGATTATTATATGTGCTTTGTCAATAAAATAGCTAACGCAGCAGACATGCATCTTTAAATACATTCTGTTCTAGATGATAAACAGACATGCATCTTTAAGTATATTCTATTCTAGTTGATACATTCGTGTAGTTTGTTTAAAGCATTAAAGTTTGTCAAAAGAATCGATAAACTTAAGAAATTGTAAAGTATCTTTGAAGTATGCCTACCTTGTAGCATTAATTTGAAAGGTATATATATATATATATATATATATATATTTATATGGGTATTTTGGACAGAAAAAAACACTCAATACAAAAGTAGGATACAAATAGTCAAACATAAAAAAATGGAATCATGCTCATGACAAAATGATGACATTACAAATATTGAAACATTGAAACATAAAAAGATTTTTTGTGTGTGTGACAACACAATCCGAGAATTGTTCAAGTGACCTTTAGAGGAACTTTGCCACGCACCCTAAAAACGTTTGTAGGAAGTTAGTTTGTATTTTCGTTCATTCTTATAGAAATCACTATGTTCCACCCCCACGGTACTTGATGTGGGACAAAACTCACACATTTGTTAGATGGGACAACTTGGTGGACTTACAAGTCATTCACCCATTGTCCAGGTCTTCTTCTAGAAGTTATAATCTTTTCAACTTGGCCACAATATTTTTGTTATGCTTTTTTCTCAGTCGATGAATAGTTTTTGATGGCCATGCCCTCATTGTCATGTCCACCGATGTTACGATCTAATACCAATTGTGACAACTCGTTTAAGGAATTGGTCCAAGGAATCTCCGTAGAGACCTTTTCATGCATTCTACAAATCATGGTTGCCAATTAATTTGTATTCTTTCTTGTTCATATATAAACCACGACGTTCTATCCCGTGTAATCAATGTGGGACGAAACTCGCGCATCTACTAGACTAAATAGTGTGATCAACCTCCACCTCTTTCGCTCGATTGTTCAGCTCATCCTCTAGGGTGTTACAGTTTGTGGATGTTACACTTTATTTGGATTAGATGGTTTACTTAAAATGTCACATAACATATATGCGTTAAACCTGTTTTTGGCATTAGCATTCAACATCGATGTCATTTAGGAATTTAAAGACAATTTCAACCAATGTTTAACTACAGAGTTTTAAATCTATTATGATATCTATGATATTGCACCTCTTTGGCATCTTTAAAAAATTGTATTTTTATATAAGCAAATAGCTTTTAAAGTATAGTTTTTGGAATTTCTAAAAAGTAAATTAACCTTTTTTAAAGAAAATAAGTTTATACACAAATTTAAACGTTGTTAACAATTGTTTTGAATAAAACGACTACAATATTTCTTAATTTAAAAAGTTAATTCTACTTTGAAAAATAAAATAAAAAACTGTGCCACTACTCAAACACTATAACTTAAAAATATTAAGATATTTCAACAAAAAATTTAAAAAAGTAAAAAGTAAAGACATATTAAATATTTTAACAAAAAAAGTATAAAAAAATTACTCTAGACAAATTATCCCAAATAATTTTTTTTGTCTACAAAAAATGAACTTCTTAAAAGCCAAACTATTTTAAATATTTTTATATATAATTACTAAAGTTAAATGAAAGTTTTTTTTTATAATTGAGATGCCTACTTGGTCCTTATTTTTTCTTTGTTCTTATACTAATTTGGAATAAAAGTAACTTGTGCTTTCTTAGAATGAAATAGGATTTATGTTGGGAGTAATATTGTGAGTTGTGTTAAAAACGAAGACAATAAAATCAAAACAGAGTATTTTTTTCCCCTTATTTCAAACAGTTCATCATAAAAATAAACTTATTTGACAAAATATTAACCCCACAGCTCATTATTATTTTAGCCTACTTTTGATATCTCCAAAAATATACTTTTTTGACAAAATATTAACTTTTAAATTATATTGTTTGGTTTATGTAAAAAGCTTATTAACTTTAAAAAAAAAATCTATACACATTCTAAATATTCTATCGAAATGGCAATGGAACAAGTGTGGGGGTAAAAATATGGTATTTTGTCCTCATCTTTTATTTTATCGGGACAGAAAAAAAAAATAGAGACAAACAATGGTAGAATATATTATAAATTATTTGTGAACTTTAAGAGAGTGATACTAATGAGAATTAATAATAATATAATAGATTACAAATAAAAATAGAGATTAATAATGAGACATAATTATAATATTTTTATATTTTAGTTTTGTTATAATTTATAAAAATAAAATTTAACTATATATTTATATATATAAATATATTTATTTTATATAATAGAGCGAGTCTAAAAAAATCAAAACTTAAAAAGTAAAAACTATTCTTAACTCATATATTATAGAGGTGAGAAAAATTCATAAAAACAGGATGAAATATGAGGGTGGCAGCATGAAAAAAATTATCTTTCTTATTAAACACTAACATTTTTTAAAATAGAAGGACTACAATAATTTTAAATAAAAAGTTAATTTTATTTTTATTAACAAATAGGTTGTGTCATTATTTTAAAAGACACTATAATTTTAAAATAAAAAAAGGTACGGTATTTTAATAAAATTAAAAATTAAAAATACTCTAAATTAATTATTTTAAATAATTTAACTTATATTTTTAATTTTTTTTAACAATTAAACCTTTTAAAAATCAAAATTCTCAAACATTCGCGCCATGTAATAGACCAAAATTTGCCCAAATCTATGGCTAATCTTAAGAACAGCGCCGACAAAGTGTCAAAAGTTGGAGAATCAACATTGAAAATGACAATAAGAAAAGACAGGTCGGGAAACAGGAAAACAAAAGACACGTGCGAATGCTGACAGTTAACTTTTCTCAAGTAAACATTTTAAAATCTTCTTAGCATATTTTTTTTTTTAGTAATTTTTCTCAATTCTCAACGTGACTATTTGAAAAAGCAAAACACTTTAATTAAAAAAAATAAAAAATATTTTTTTCACAATTTAGCCCAAACGGAAAAAATGCTAATTATAACCAATAAGTCCATGAATAATTGATAAAAGTGTAAAATATATATATACACATACATACAAAATATATTAATATTTATAAAAGTGATAACTCTCACGTCCAAAAATATATTTATATTGAGTTTTTTTAATTTTTATTACTCACTAATTTATTATTCACTAAGTGATGATTAACATTATTCATTATTATTTGAATTTGGCTTCTTGCAATTTAGCAATTAATATTGTGGATTGCACTATGAAATTATGGCTGAATCCCACTTTACTCATATTTTGATAATTTAAACTGTTTACATTTTATTATTTTTAATACATAAATTATAATATAAAAAATTAAATTAATTAAATTTTGTTTTGTACATAAGCAAATCATTATCTTTAAAAAAGTGAACGAATGACCAAAATAAGTAGCACAGACTAAAATAGCATAGTATAATTTGATTTTCAAAGTGCTTAGATTCATAACCCCTATTATTATATCCTACTTGTAACAATGCTACACTTTCCTCATATTCATCACCATTTATGGCCCCTCCCTTTATTATAGAGTAGCTGACAAGAGGTCGAATTAAACTATTAATCTATAGTATGTTATAATACTATGTTTGTTTGAATAAAAAATGATTCGAACTATTTATCCAAATTATGTTATCCCAAAAATGAGGGATAACTTAGTGAGAGGGGGTGTGGGATTAGAAGAAATTGGACTAATAATTAATAAATGACTAATTTATCTCCAATTTTTTCATTTCACACTTGTTCTTCTCTCAATTCAAAAAATAATTTTATTTTAAATAATAAAAAAAATTATGCTAATATATCAAATGTTATAATTTTAAAAAAAATAAGTATATTAAATATTTAATAAAAAAAGAAAAAAAAATATTATAAAAAAATTGTTTCTATTTTTTAGTTTTTTTTAAAACACAAACAGAGAGAGAAAGAGAGAGGAGAGTTTATTATTATTATTAATTATAAATTATTAATTTTAAAATTATTTTAAGGAATGAATTTAAATTTTTTTAAAAATAATAAGAAATATTAAAATATTAAAATAAATATCATAAAATTTAACTTATTAGTTTATTTAAGTTAATTTTAAATAAATTAACTTAATAGCTAATATAAAAAAACAAAATATATTTATTAGTTTTTTACTACAAGGGTAATATTAAAAAATGACCATTATTATCGTGTCCCACTTTATTTAATTTTATCAAAATCAAACATGAATTTATCTAAATTTATTATTTAATTATATTCAAATTAAACACACAAAAAATTAATTTTACTTTATTATTAATTTTACTTTATTATCAAATTTTATTTCATCTTACTTTATTTTTAATTTCACATCAGTACTAATTTCACAGGATATCAAACATGCTTCAAAGTACTCAATAATTTTTCCTCATCATAGTCTGCTTCACCGATCTCAACTGTTGAATCCAGGGTTGAAGCTCAATACTTTTAGATGTCTTAAAGTTGAGTTTGTCTCCCTATTTATGGAAGCCCACACATGGTCTGATATTGCAAATAAACCTTCAACTGGCTTACGAAGAAGAAAAAACACACACACACACACACACACACACACACACACACAAATTGTAACTAAAAATTTACAATTTGTCCTTTTAATTAAGATTCCCTATCTCACTTTGGGTTATAATTTTTAATGTTGAGAGGTCATTCTCACCCTAAAAAGGAAAAATGAAAAACTCATTTATGAGTAGTTTCTTCATTCAACTTGTTAAATTCAAACAACGGGCCTAGACAATAAGCCTAAATTGGACCCATTAACCCAAATACATTTATTTTTTAAGATTTATTAATAAAATATTAAATTTTAAATTTTAATCTCATTTTAGGTTAAAACATGTTTAGTGCACACGCTTTAACCTAAAATGAGATTAAAATTTAAAATTTTAAACATGTGCATTTTTAATTATGTATGGTACATGTTGGGTTTTCGTTTGGATGATTTCAACTTTTCATTTTATAGACATTAGTGTATGTTAGCTCAATGGCTCTTTAATTTGATTTTGATGATTTTCATAATTTATTTTTTAAGAATAAATGTTTTTAAATGGATAATATTTTATGTTTTCAAAATGAAAGTGTTAACATATTTTGAACAATCATAGTTGACACCTTAGCCACAAAAGAATGACTTTTATCTCAAAAGGTTTAAACTCTTAAGAATTCTTTAATTTGAATTCTTTTGTGTTGATCTTAATTGAAAATTAAGTCAAACACTCTTAAGGAAAAGTATACTTGAACCTTATCAAGTGTGTCAACACTAATTGATCAAATGCTTTGACACCCTAACTGTGTTTCAAGTTGATCTTCAGGTATCAAAATGTTAGTGTCAACACAAAAAGTGCCGAAGTACTCAGGACTCATTTTGAGTCGACACAGAAGTGACCCTCACTTTTGGTTTTCGAAAGATTGAGTCGACACAAATGGAAATTGTGTCGATACAAAACAACCGAGACCTCCTGCCGATTATTGGTGTCGACCCCTCAACAAATCGTGTCGACCCAAATGTTCTGAAACCTGCCTGCAGAATTTTGGTGTCGACTCCAAGAAGATTCATGTCGACACAAAACTACCGAGACTTCCTGCATAGATTTAGTGTCGACACCAGAGACAAGTTGAGTCGACACCAAATGGTTCCTCCGGATGTTGAAGATTTAAACGTGTCGACACCAGGTTTATTTGTGTCGACCCCAGAACGTTGGAAGGTAAAATGCAGAATTTGTGTCGACCCCT
>JAOTRH010212332.1:0-10838 GCA_034768845.1 Heliamphora exappendiculata | reverse complement strand
TTTATGTTGTTTATTTTCGAATTTAGTAAATTTTTTCTTTTTCTTTTACTCAAAATATTTTTACTTTCTAATAAATTTAAAAAATTTAAAAAAACTAAAAGAACAACACACACAAAAAAAGCAAAAAAAAAAAATCCCAGATAGTGCGTTGGCCAATAAAATTAAACTTTTTTTCAAATTATTTTAATTAAATGAGTTTTAAAAATATAATGATTTATTTTCATAATAAAAATAAAAATAAAAATAAAAAGACAAAAAAAAAATATCCCAAATAGAATTTTTCACCCAAATTGAACTTTTCACTATACTCATTTGTGCTAATGTTAAAATATTTCACTATAGAAATTAATATTTTTTATCAAAATTAAAAATTTAAAAATAAAAATAAATTAAAAAATTAAATTTTATGTATTTATTTTACTTATTTTTGCATTTAGTAATTTTTTATTTTTTAATTATAAAATTTTAAATAAAATTTTATAATTAAAAAAATAAAAAAATAAAAAATAAAAAAAATATAGTGAAAACACTGTTTTAACAGTAAAAATACTATTGAAATAGTGTTTTCCGTTAACGGAAAGTTAATTTAAACCTAAGTTTTATAATTTTTAAAAAGTAAATGGGTGAAGTGATATTTTCGATAATAGAATGGGTGACAGTGATATTACCCTTAAATAGATGGGGTGTAAATATAATTTACCCTAAAACATTTTAAAAATTTCATTCGTTTGACCTCATATTATAATTAATTAGTTTTTTAATATTTTATTTATTTATTTATTTTATAAAAAAACTTTAAAACCAAAAAACCTATAAAAAAAACTTGTCCAAGCATAGACTAAAATAATATTATTTTATTTTTATTAGATAAGTACAAGACAAAGATGACTAACGTAGGCCTCAATCATTTGGTAATTTAATTGAGTCAAGTTTTTTTTTTAATTACTTTAAGATAAATAAACAAAAAAAAGTTATTTATTGAATTTTATAAAAAAATTTAAACTAAAAGGTAATAAATTTTGACTTAAAATGATTTTAGAATAAAAGTCAATAAGGTAGTAAATCAAAAAAATGTAATTCAAAAATAATAATAATATAATTTTTTATTTTTATATAATTTTATATTAAATATATATCTTATTTGATAGTTTTTGATAAGTTAATTTTTAATATATATAATTTTTTAAGAAGAATATGTATAATAATAGTTATTATATTTTTCAAATTATATGTTAATAAAACTTTTTAAACTAATAAATAAAAAGACAAAAAATTAATATTGGAAAAATTGTTCAATACAAGTCCCCGCATTGTAATAAATTAATTTGGACCACACTTATGTGTAGGTCTACCACTTCTCACGTGGATCCCACATGAAAAATGATGAGTCAACTTATGTGTGATTCATATTAATTTATTGCAATACAACACCCTGCATAAAATAACTTTTTTTAATATTGATTAAATTAAAAAAATTTAAGCTTGACTTAATATTTATTAAATATTTTTATTTATTATAAATACTAATATTTTGAAAAAAAATTATTCCATGCAAGCTGTTGCAATACAATAAAATAATTTAGACCAACCATTTATATATATTCAACAAGAAAAATAGTGAAACTCATTTTTTTGTTATGGGACCCACAAATTTCTTCGCTCCAACGTGCACCCTGCATGAAATAATTTTCCCACCACATAATTTGCCGAAAGGGGCGTTGATACGGTTTCACGTAGAAGATTGAGATGCTGAACTGTGCCACGTGGTAAAGACTTTCGTAGGACCACGTTTCGCATCCAATGCACCTACCTGGATGGTCATTGGTCAATGTGATGGCTTTAGAATAAATTTTTTTTTTCTGTGAATAATTCTAAAGTCAATAAATTAAAATAGTAATGCTACCAACCCAATAAAAATACTTAAAAAATTACTAAAAATTTAAAATAATTAAAATTTATTTCGAATGTATTTCATATTATATTAAATAAAAATTTATACTTTACAAATTACTTTCAAAGTAAAACTCTAAATACTTTTTCAAAAGACATAAATTTTTCAAAAAAAAAATAATATCACAACACACAGGTCACAATTTTACCACCATTGATCGACACTGACCTCGTATATGCTTACGCTCATGTGCGAATATAAATTATTTATGTTATTTTCGGTGCAAATTTAAGTTAAGAACTTTTTTTTTTTTTTTTAGAAAAGAGGAGATAATTGTAAGAAGACAATTTACTTAGAATTAGATTGGTTTTTTTAAGCAAAAATTAGAGATATGTCGCATTCTGAAAGTTGTTTATGGATAAATTATTTTCAAAAGTTATATATTTCACTAAGTTTTATTTTAAGTTTTTTAGAAATTTTTTTACCTTTACACCCCTGCTTGTTAGTAATGGCATGATGATATTCTATGAATTTATCAAATGACCGTTTTATTTTGTTGTATACATATTAAAACATAAAAAATAATACACATTAAGGTTTAAATCAAATGTTGCTTCATTTCGTTACATACATATTAAAACGCAAAAAACGCAAAAAACGATACACATTAATGTATAAATCAAATGACCGTTTCATTTCGTTGCATACATCTTAAAATACAAAAAATGATACAATTAAGGTTTCATTAAATAATACACAGAAATTTGACTCATTTTTAAAAATGACACGCATGTAATAATAACATTTTTAAAAATGATACACATGAAACAATGTATGAAATAATAACAATTTTTAAAATGATACACATTACGAACTCCTAAAATGATTAACATGAAATCATAACATTTTCTTAGAATATTTCATAACATTGTTTCATGTGTATCATTTTTAAAACTGATATTGTGACAAGTGTATTATTTTATGTTACAAGTGTATTATTTTATGGCCATTCAATTAATGTATATCATTTTCTACAATTTTAACAAAGATAACGAAAAACGATATAAAATAGATTAACCAAAATATAATTAATGTGTATCATTTTCTGTTAATGCGACATTGTACAATGTGTATTACTTTCTATTACAAAAAATGAAACAACCATTTAATTAATGTATCTTATTTTCTACAATTTTACCAAAGATGATAAAAAATAATATAAAATAGATTAAGCAAAATATTATTGTCAAAAACAAAGCGACCAAACTCTAATAAAATAAATTTTTTACAAAATACAATCAACATGAAATATGCTTTTATGAATGTTGGTAACTACCATTTAATAAAATAATTTTTTTACAAATTTTTTTACTTTAATTATAAAGTCAATTAAACTTAAAAAAGAGTATAAAGTCCATTTTTTTGAATATTTTATAAAAGAATTTTATAAAATACATAAATTTTGAAAATAACTTATCATCAACCACCTTCTTAAAATAGGGTTCATCCCCAATTTACCCTTTTTTAAAGTTAAAAGTATTTGTGTTCGGTATTTTAAAATAAGAAACGAAGATATCTTGCTCCACATTGAAAAGGCACCAGAAGTTTAAGCCTCTGATATATGTCATCACTTCCATTGGTTAGTAAATATAGCTAGACCCAAGTGAGTCAATCGGGCACTCGAAACTGGGCTAAAACCCAAGCGTTTGTGAAATATAGCCCTATTTGAAAAAAAATATGTTTTTTATTTTGAGCTGATAGAAAAATATTTATTTTGTGAATTGAATCAATCACATCTTTGACAAGCATAAACAAATAGAAAGTAAACTCGGTACATTGATTTTTAACGTAAAAAAATTCAAGACGGGTAAAAACCACGGGACTCTCCAAGTCTAGAAATCAAGCACTATAAAGTTGAATAATTACAATATAACTTACAGACTTTTGATCGAATCATTAATCTGCTAGTTCTAAGCTTGCATGTCGAATCCACGTGTATCGTTCTCTACTTGATTCCAACTGCAACGAATTCTCGAAGCACTACTCTAGCAAAATGTTGAGATTTGAATGCTAATTTCTGAACGCGAACAGAACCAAAACCACGCACAAAAAAGCAGAAAATAAATAACACTAAGAATTTACGTAGTTCGGCCCACACCGGCCTACGTCCACGAGCGAGAAAGAAAAAATTTCACTATGTCGAATGTGAAAGAGTACAAAATTCGTCTCCCTTCTCTCTACCAGCTAACCTCTTAATTTTCTGACGCACGACCTTATTCTTATAGCTCCACTAGTGTCCTATTTATAGGCACACACGTGGAAGCCCTACACATAAAGAATTCTAGTGGACCTTTAATTCCACCCCAACTCAATTACATATAAACCAAAAAACATAAAATACGGGCCTAGTAGACTACAAACCACAGCCCAACAATCTCCACCATGGCTTGAATTCTTCAAACTACCCAGAAGATAACCAGCACCGTTGTCGACTCTGCCGTCGTCGTCGTCGTCGTCGATCTGCCACACCCAAACAGCTTGGCCCACACCTCTACATCGAGGTGCCCGCACCCCAACCCGGGTGCCTCACAAAGATCAGTACTTCGTAGAAGAATGTGGCCCCATCCCTCCTTTGTGCACATAACTGAAGAGATCACTGCCACTAACCAAATCAAGAGAAAATAAGACTCGCTTATGTCGAAGTGTACACATGTCCGTCACGTATACCGTACTAGTCTCGTTGCTCGAAGCTTTCTTGTGAACATTCAACAATTGTTACTCTTGCATCTTGCCGGCATCCTACATACTATCTGATTTCTTCACCTGCGCACTTGTACTACCTCATCGCTTTCGTGTACCCCTACGCCTATTCCGTGTGCTTTTTCGCAACTGTTGTTCACCCCGATCACCCTTACACTTTTTTCGTATATGTCCTTTACCTGTATTACTTATCTGATGTCTGGCAGTAGCTCCACCTATCACAATATTTCCTACGAGCCTATATAAGTTGTTAATCATCTGTCCCTGCAGTACATCCATGTTTTCCTTTGAAACCCAAAGAACTCCACCTCCATATGAGAACCCGCAGTCTCTCGAATCCAGCATCCCCAGAGAAATTAAATTTTTCTTTAGATTCGGCACATGTCTAACCCCAGTCAAGATAAAAACAGTCCCAGCAAGCCTGTAAAACCGCACTGTCCTTATACCGATAACTCTGCTCACTACATTGTTTGCCATCTTGACAGTACCCTTATTGCATGCCTGATACGTATTAAAATACTCTCTGACTGCACACTTGTGGAACGAACATCCAAAATCTAATATCCAATCTGCTTTGCTCATACCTAAATTAACTGTGAACACCTCTGATTCTTCATAATCAGAGCCCTCTGTAACTGCTGTCTCTGATGATTGTTGTTTTCCTTTGTCTACCTTGTACTTCAGATAATTCCTCTTTAGATGACCTTCCTTGTCACAATAGTAACACTTTTCTTTGTAACCTCTCTACTTGGAACGACCTTTCTTCTTAGACCCATCTTACTTCACTGTCGCCCTGCCTCTGACTTCCCCACTGCCTGATGCAACCATGATGCCCTCCATCTGTGATATGTCACTCTTCCTCTTCTTCAACATCTCATGAGATATGAGAGTAGCAACAACCTCATCTAACCCAAGGGTATCTTTTCAAACATCAGTGTAGTCCTCAGATGCTCGTATGATGAAGGCAATGAAACTAATAGGAGAATTGCTTTATCCTCATCTTCGATCTTCGCGCCGATAGAATCTAATTTCATTAGTATCCTGTTGAACTCGTCCAAGTGCTCTATAAAGTTTTCTTCCTCTTTCATCTGAAGTGCATATAGCTATTTCTTTAAAGATAACTGATTAGTCAATGTCTTGGACTTGTACATGCTCTCCAACTTAGCCCAGAGTTCTGTCAGATCGCTTTCGTTGATGACTTCCCCAAGAGTGTTGTTACCGAGATACAACTGAATCTTGCTGTTCGTCAAGTCCCGCATCTCTTCCCACTCTACATTCTTCGTCATTTTTGGTTTCTCTGACTTATTTTTGAGAGCCTTTATCAGTCCTTCACGCGTCAAAATATTATTCACCCTTTACTGCCATAAAGTAAAGTCGTTGTGGCCGTTAAAAGGTTCAATTAAGAAACTTAAACTTTTTAACGCCATTAGATTTGTTTGACAATCTCCACAATCTGAACTCATCGTAATAACAGATATGTGTAATCCTTATTCTACGCAGCCCAAATTAATTCTAATTGTGTCCAACCGCTCCTAATTGTACCCAATCACACCCGATCAATTTCAATCTATGCCAATCTGTCCAATCCAAATAAACAATGCAAAAATTAAAAAATATGACCGTACCGATGAATCCGCAACGCCCAAAAACCTTAAGAGGCACCTCCCCTTTAAATTTTTTTATTCTATATATAAGCTGATATAATAAAATAATTATAAACCGTTGATTTCAACACCTTTCATGCCACACAGGATAAAAACTCTTAAAAGATCAATTCAAATCTCAACACAGTCTTCTAATCTTCCACGAACATTAGTGTTTTCATTTTCAATTATGCGGCCAAATCTTGATTTTACCGATTTCTGTGCAAAACCAAAACACCACCCAAAAACTTTTCGGCAATCACCATTCAATATTCCCAATTAGGAAGCAAATCAACACTAAAACACGTTATTCCAATTATAAGAACCTCCGCTCACTTGCTCTGATCACCTACCACGACTTCGAATCATTTGTCGTCGGCTCTGATACCACTTATTGGGATTTGAACACTAATTTCTGAATGAGAACGAAATTAAAACCAAGTACAAAAAAGCAGAAAATAAATAACACCGAGGATTTACGTGGTTCGGCCCACACCGACCTACGTCTATGAGTAAGAGAAAAAAAAATTCGCTATGTCGAATGTGAAAGAGTACAAAACCCGTCTCCCTTCTCTCTACCAGCTAACCTCTCAATTTTCTGACGCACGACCTTATTCTTATGGCTCCACTAGTGTTCTATTTATAGGCACACACGTGAAAGTCCTATACATAAAAAATTTTAGTAGACCTTTAATTCCACCATAACTCAATTACATATAGACCAAAAAAATAAAATAGAGGCTCGATAGAATACAAGCCGCAGCCCAACACAGAATCCTCCGTCGAAATGAAGCTTAGAACTCTATCTAAGTTTTACACGAACAATCTTCGAATGTTGGAGACTCAAAAAATACTTCTAATATGCTTTAGAATCTCTGAATGATGAAGTATCAAAAGTTTTTTTCGTGGCTGACCTGTTATCTTATATATAGGCTTCAGAAAACTAGGTTGTCAGTGTTTTAAACCAATTAAAACTGCCTGAGGTCCGCTTGAGCGAACCAAGTTGGCCGCTCGAGCGGTCATGTGGCAGAATACCTTCTGACAAACCTGCTTTGATTGCTTATACTATTGGCTTGTGCAGTTATACCTTGATCTTAGACTATAATTAAGATTTCTCTTTCGATCGGTCTTTGATAGACTCAAATTATTACAGACTCAAAATTCTATCTAACATACAACTTATCCAAAAATGATTTATAACGCAACTAGAACTCTTCTAAACAAAAACATAATCACTTCAGAGTTATGAACATACTAAAATACATTGAATTGTCATAAAATAAAATTTTAAAAAATTAATATTAAATTAAATTCTTTACAATCTCCTCATTGACAATTCTAAGTAACATAACTACTACATAAGTGATTAAACACACTGCACACCCTTTGATATAAAAATCTTCAAACTAGGGACCTTCTTCAATTCTTTCAAAGATAAAAAATAAAAAATAAAAATAAGCAAACCAAAAATAAAAGATTAACCAAAGAATAAAATCATATAATAGCCACATATCCACACAAAAAAAATTGTACACAGAAATAATAATAACAAATGTACACCACAAAGATATAATCGGCCAAAAAGTACCAAACATATTCACGAAACCAAAATGTACCAAAGATTATCAACATATCAATGTATCCAAAAATATTGTCCCAAAGAATATCAACCTATCAATATATCCAAAAAAATACAGCCTGTATCCAGGTGGGTCAAGGACTTGGGTGGATTTTTTTATGGCTATATTTTTTTTTATTGGATCTAAATTTATTAGTATAAATTTTTCTCAATAAAAATGAAAAAAGAATTAAATATGAAATATGATTTAAGGGCTTGACTGGTAACTAGTTCGAAAGCTAACTTTTTTACTTTTTTACGTTTTTAGTGAAAAAATTAAATTGGGTTCAAAATGGATTGTTTGATAACTTAATTTTTAAGCTAATTTTTTTAAAGTTAGTTGTTTGGATAAAAAGTTAGTTTTTTTATTTTTTTGTTGAAAGTAGACAATTTTACCCTTTTATATATTTGATATTAACAATTATATGTAGTTGGTAGTAGTAATAATAAATATATTATGAATAACGTGTATTATTGTATTTTAAAAGTGGTAAAAATTTGAATAAAATATCTAAAAATTTGTGTTTTGATTTTACTTTTTAGCTTTTTACCTTCTTTGCTTTTTTCCAATCAAGCAACTTTGGTTTTTTGCCCTTTTCAGGCAAAAAATCAAGTTGCCAATCAGGGCCGGATTATCAAACATTAATTAGTGATTTTGTGGCAAAAATGTAAGAAGAATTGTATTTAAGTGATTGTTTGCTACTATTAATTAACTTTTTTGTTTTATTGTGATACTATTACTTTTGCTTTTATTTAGTATTATTTTGGTTGTAAATTAGATATTAGTAAAATATGAAACAACACAATTTTTTTTTATTTTTGTAATAATTATTTATTAAAAAATTTAAATATAAAAATATATAGAGTCTTTTTTAAAATATTTGTCTAGGGCCTCAATTATTCAGGACCAGCCCTGAATGTATCCAAAAATACTGTACCAATACTGTACCACCAAAATAATGAATCGCCAACATTATCCCTCTTTGTGTGCACCTGAAAAAAACTAAGAGGAGCTGCCACCTCCAGTAGAATGTTCCCCCTTCTATCTAATCAAATCGATTGAGAATGCTATGCATATCCTCCTGATGTGTCGCAAGCAGTTCGTCCACCTTGGCTTCAAAGGAAGACAGACGGGTGGACAAAGAGGACTCCCTCTCAGGTGCAGGAGAAGTGGAGGCATTCGGAATGTCATCATCATCATCAGCCTCTAGGTCAACAAGGTCAACCGGCACATGGGTAGAAATGTGTGTGGCACTTTGTGAAAAAAAGTACATTTGCTAATAGACTTAGTGATTCTCTCAATGGTGAAGCTTGGTGGTTAACAGAAGTTCGATAAGGAGCAAAGAAAGTTAGACAAAAATAGTTCGTAAGGTAAGGCAACATTCTTGTTGTCGTGTGCAACTCAAAGCATGGACTGTAAAAAAATAATGGCTAAATCAACATTTTCACCACGACTAATGACAAACAACTCATATCTTTTCTCTTGATTTAGGTTAGATACATGACCCCGTAGGTCAATGTTGGCACTCACAATAAGATTCAATAAACAAAAAACAGGGGTTAACTCATTTTGATAAAGGTACTCACCCAACCAAGTTAGAGGCTTGTCACACAACGTGGTGGCAATCTCATCAAAAGAGTAGTTAGGGTCATCTAGGATGGGAAGATAGGTATCATCAAAGGAAGTCTCATAACCCATTGTAAACACCTCAATTTGACCTCGCCTACTTTTAGAAAAAATTGATGATGAAAACAGGTAAAATAATGCCTCGGTATGATCATCGAGAAGTGATCTAAGCTCGGTATTTGAACCCGAAACCTTCGAACCAATGAAATTTTGGCGAACCATCGAAACTTGCTGCCCAAGTAAGGTGACCGCCATGTTTATTGTAGCGACCGCCAATAGAATCTCAAGGAAACCCTAGCCAAACGTGGTGACCGCCACCTTTCATCATGGCGACCGCCATAGAACTTTGTGGATCCTTTCAAAAACATAGCGACCACCAACTTGCATTGTGGCGACTGCCAACTCCAAATGGCCTGACGTGTCCCTAAAACGTGACAGCATTTCATTGGCTGAAAAACTCTATAAATATCGTACCTCTGGTACATTTTTCAGAGGAGAATTAGAGTGTGAGGTTAGTGAGTGAAACTCTGCCAAGACGCCGAGCAATTACGAGCCCCGACACCGAAGCCCTGCCAAAATACCGAGCTCCAAACCTCCTACATTGAAGCCTTGCTTGGATCACCACCCGAGAATCGACCCACTGAAACGCATTCCCTACTTGAGGATTTCCCGTCAATCTAGATACCTCGTTTGGATCCTCGATCCTTCTAAACTCTATTTCCTCTCTCTTAGAGTGATCGGGTTAACATTCAATTTCAATTTGCATTTCTTTTGTTTACGTAATTAACTTTGTTTATTATTTAAATTGCTTCATTTTGTTTAATCTTCTTAATTAATTGCTTTGTTTACACATCCACATTAAGCACATTATCTTTCTTTCTTTCATTAACTCATTAAAGTAGTACTAATATATTTTAACAATTACAACTAATTGATATTGTCAATTGTTACAACAATACATTTATATACATATGGATATAGTTGCCAATATTATATTCATATTTGATAATTAATTGGTTCATTTTATTTTTCTAATATTAGTTTGATTTCTTTTCCATAGCTTTATTTTTCTTTTAATGTAGCTTAATTTTATTTGTTAGTATTAGTTTAATTTTCAAACATCTATTTTCCTTTTTCTTGTCTTTCTTTTTAAAATTAGCTTAATATTCCTTTATTAGACTTTTTGTTTCTTTTTTTTTCTCTTTTCTTTAATATATAGTAGTGTAATTTTCTTTTCTAGTATCTTATCTCTTTTCATTTCCTTTTTCATATAGTGTAGCTTTATTTTCTTTTCCATGT
>JAOTRH010212321.1:0-10838 GCA_034768845.1 Heliamphora exappendiculata | reverse complement strand
TAGCCTACGACAGGTGCACCTTGATAATAACCATCACCACAACAAATCATGACATACAACTAACTCCTCGTAATTAACCCCGTTATAATTTTTAGCATGTGAAATTTATTTCTACAGCTCTCCCGATGAACACATTTCCAATAGTTAAAAAAAATCATGCAAAAATCGATAATCAATTTGGTATACGAATTATGCTATAATGAAAAACGATAACTTAACATGCGATCATCAATAATAGCATAAGATATTTAAACATGCATGAATCGATAAACAAATAATTTTATAATCAAATAAAATGTGTCAAGTGTCAGTTTGAATTCGAATTTCGTATTTATATAACCTTTTTTTTAACATATTAATTTTTTTTCTTTTTTTCTTGGCAAGTCAATCAACTTTCTGTTATTTTATAATAATCTTAAGGTGATGATTTAACCCCCTTTTTATTAAATCCTATAAGGCTTAATGAACACAACACGCCAACCAAAAATTAGAAACTTGTTCGCGCGGTCCAGTTTTGATAGTTTGTACATATCTCAGGTTTTGTCAATTTTTCTTAGTTTTAACTTATTTCTTTCAATATTAGAAATACAAACTAATATCCATTAAAACTATCTTGAAAAAATAAACTTTTTGTTAATAATAAAGTTCGTCTTTAAAATATGCGTTTATGTCTTTTTTTTATATGAACAACCCGATTAAAATTTGACTAATTGATTAATTATTTTTTTTTGAGTAAACCCTCTTAAATTTAGAATATTTATTAAAAAAGTATTCAAAAATTCTGCCACTAAAAAATCGTAGAATTCATCAAAGTAATTAAATATTGAACCGGCGCAACAAGTGATACGGTTAATTTTTTTTTTATTTTTGATTAATTGTTTATATTAAAAGCAAACCCTTAATATCATAATATTCATCATACATATTAAAATATAGCAAATAATTGTAACTAAAATCAAAAGAAAAGAATAAATACCGACGCGTTGCGAAACTAGTGATTTCGGTTACCTTTTTCATTTTTCTAAGACGGCACGACGATAACGGCTTCGGTTTGAGATGAAGGTTTAGACTCTATCTTAATCTACAAATCCAAAGACTTATTTTTCTCCCTCTTTCAGAAAAAAAAAAAAACGAAGAACGGTTTAAAAACGAGAAAAAAACGGAACACCGGAATAATCGAACATTATTTGTAAGAATATACGCAAATTTAGATATTATTGGTTGAAAATCGAAACCGTTGATTATCAAAAGTACGATGCCAGAAGTATGTTTGTAAAAAATCACGATGATCCGATTTCATTTAGCTCTTGATCCGTGCAAAAACGTGCGCTGAATTTCCTCCTTCGAATTCCTCCCAGCGACGCACTAGTGTGATTTGATTTTTTTTTTCTTCTTTTTTTTTCCCCTAAGCTAACTGATTGCAATCCTAGCGGTGCAAGAGACTTATATATGGTCTCCAACCCTAAAGGATATTTATAGATAGAGAGAGAGAGAGATAAAGATTTATATATATTTAAATATAATTATATTACCTATTTATTTATTTCTTAATTCTTTCTCTTTTCAAACAAAATTATAGCCTTCTAAAAGAAATTTATTTTCTAAAGAGATTTTACCTTCTAAAAAATTTATTATAAGTAATAATTGATTTATTAAAAAAAATTCTCAAAAGCTTGAGTCATTACATCCGAAATTATCTTGTTGACAATAGTAATATTCATGATATCTACTAATCGGTACGTAAAAGTACCGATCAAATCCTACAAAATATGGTTCGCTAATTCTCGATTATGTGTTTATTTATATGTTTTAGTAGTATTTTGGTGTTAACATTGGAAGAAGTATGATGGCAAAAAATGGTCTAAAATGGATCAAAAGTTGTCAAATGTCAACAATTCCAACATGGAAGCCAAAAGTATCAAAACAACGTTGTTCCAATTAGATCTCGGAACCCGAAGACCCGACACCATGAGTGCTAATACCTCAAAGTTCAAGAAATTTGGTAAAAAAGTTCAACGGTGAATAAAATAAAGTTTCAAAATAAATTCGGCAAAAAATATGCTCAAAATGTGTGAAGAAAATTGACATTTTTTCACTCTTTTGATCATGACTTTTTGTACAAAATAAATTTTGATATGAGATTAGAATCACTAGAAGATAAACTTTCAGGGCTTTAATTTTAATACAAGAATGACCCTATTTAGAGTTCGGATAAAAGAGTTATACTCATTTGAAGTCAGGACAACAACGTAGTCGCAGTTTTGCAAAATTCCATCTGAACAAAAATATGGGCGTTCGGACGAAAATTGACCAGAATGATTTGTGTTCATACGAAAATATGGGCGTCTGAATAGAAAAGCTACTGTTGGAAAAGCGTTCAGACAGAATGAAACAGTTAGAATTTGATTGAAATACTGAAACAAGGGGTGTAGATCATCTCTATAAATACAATGTTTGGGGGAATCATTCAATTACTTCTAAATCTTCAAAAATCAGATTGAAGACTCATCAAGAGGCAAGTGTGGAGGCTTAGGAAGTGACGGAACGATGAAGACGGAGGCCCGGGAACTAGTTCTTCTTTAACTCTTCATGAATTTGAGTTGAAACATGATTGGTTGGTCTTCTTCTTCCTAGGGGATGATGACCCCCTAGTTGGTATTTTAGGATTAGTTTCTATTTATATATTTTTTTCTATTCAGATTCAATTCGTTGTATCATTTTGAGACATTGGTGTTTGATCAACGGGTTTTTAATTTGATTATCTAGTTTCTGTTTTTACTTTATGTGATTGTAATAACAAGATCATGCAACTGTTATATGCTCTTGTTTTTATTCAAAAGTGAGATATCTTATGCTCGGATAGGACGAGTCGTACAAGGATCACTTGGACGATGCGTGCCACGTCTAATATAGGATATGCCGAGTTTGGATTCGACCTTATCCTCTTGTTAATTCGTGTTAGTCTTGTAGTCGTGACTGAATTAATTGAATCGAATGAATGAAATAGAATCAAAATGAAACTAAAATACTTGCTAGGGTATATTCAAACTTTAGGAATTTTAATTATCTTTTAGATTTAGAATAGTTTTATTATTTTATTTTATTCAAATCAATCATATTTTTTAATCACAATCAAATTCTATTTAAAATTAATTTTAGATATTAATCTGAGAATATCGTAACTTAGCCTATTTGTCATCATTGGAACGATACCTTGACTTAACCACTATTCTACCAAATAGTAAATAATTTTAGAATTTTAAATATTTATTTTGGTACGATACGACAACGAATCAATTTTTGGCGCCGTTGCCGGGAACAAAAAGCACGGTTGCGTATTTTCATAATAGTTCTAATTTTAATTTGTTCTTTAGTATTTGTTTTGATAGTTTATAATTTTTGGATAATTTTGTTTTAATTATTTTTCTGTTAATTAACTGCAAGTTACTCGGCGTTGAATGAAGTTTAGTGCGGATACTGAATTTTTACTAAAACACTGTAAGTTTTTATTAATTTTTAAGTAATAAAAAAATTTAATTTTTTTATTCTTATCCCCAATCCATGGGTCATTATCCGAAATTGACAAATTCCTCAAATTCCTCGTCCCTATCCCTATTTTATCCATCACCCTCCCTATCTTTTAGTTTTTTTTTTCTTCTTTTATTATTATTATTATTATTATTATTATTATTATTTATTTATCTATTCCATTAAAAAAATATAAACTTGAAATCCCAACCCACCAAGCAACTCCACCCCTATTTTGGGAGATTTTTCTTTATTCTCATCTCTATCACTCCCCATACTTATTTCCCACCAATCCCAATCCCTAACTCTTTTTTGAGTTTTTTTTCTATTCTTATTATTATTTATATTATTAGTTTTATTATTCTAATTATTATTATTATTACTAATATTACTTTTTTTCTTCTTCTTCTTCTTCTTCTTTCTTTCGTTCTTCTTCTTTCATTGTTCAAAAAAAAAAAGAATGGTCCATTTTAAAAATTATTTTGAAGATTTTGAAATTCATAATTACCCGTCATTAAGGACATGGAATAACTATTTATAGCCCACGACAATCAATTCTCCATTTTGTGTGATTTTTTCAACCACTATAGGTACCTTTAATGTGCACCCCGAAGTACTTTATCGTTTTCTTATTTTTATGGTTTAAATTCAGAAACATCATGTGAGCATATTAAAAATTTTGAGCAAATTTGTTCGACTTTGAAATATTCAAATGTTAATGAGAAATTTATGATGCTTTATTTATTTTAATATTTTTTCAACAGGCGGGGGTTAGGATTGGTTTTATTCTTTACCACCAAAATCAATTAGAACATGACAAAATATGCTTAATTAGTTTTTTAACAAATGTTTCTCATCATATAAGACTCCTATTATTGAACAACAAATTGTGAATTTTGTTCAAACAGAATCTGAGTCTTTTGCACAATGTTGGGAACGATTTCAATTTTTGTTATTATCTCGCCCATATCTTAACTATGAAACGTGGCGTCTTATTCAATTTTCTCACGAAAGCTTAAATTTTGAAACACATCGTTTTATGAAAATGATGTGCATTGGTGAATTTTTAATTCAAACTCCTAATGAGACTTGGACTTATTTTGACAATTTATCTCAAAATTTTCAATTTTGGAATTCTGATAAAAATGGTGAAATCAATTCTCATGCTTTAAAAATTGATACAACAGAGCCACTTCTAAAAATTGAAAATGTTCAAGATAAATGTGATACTTGCGCGATTTTAAAACACATAATAAATGATAATTTAGAAATCCTAATTTCTAAGTCGATGTCCCCTAGTCAAATAAATGTCACAACTATTAAAAATATTGATATGAAAAATTACTCAGAAATGGAATGGACATATAAGCCTAATGTTAATAATTTTCCTCAAGAGTTTTCTAAATTTTCTACTGATATGCCATTATATGAAAAGACACTTGAGAAATGGTTGCCAATAGTTGTACCTTTTCAATTTAAATTTCAAAATCAAGTACTTTCGATTTTTGATAATAATGAAAAATATTTTTAATAAGTGTCCTGATCAATCAAAACTTGACCCCCATGATAAATTTTTAAAATTTTGGACTTACTTGGTTAAGAACACATATTCTACCTTGCTAATCTGTTTACATGATCCTTGTCTAATTAATTACAAGAAGCGAAAAAGAATAATTTTTTTTTCTGACATCTGGCTGAAGACGTTAAACTTAGTCCTTCTAGAAGGGAACCCAGGATTTCATTATTTTCTTTAAGTGTTAAAAAAATCAAAAATAAAAAAAAAATATTTCTTTTCATTATCCTGTGAATATTAGTCTTTATATTCTTAAATACTTGGATATCTTTTATGGATGCTTGACACTAATATTTTTCAAGATAAGCTTTTTTTTCAAACTTTTTAGGTCAAGTGAAATCTTAAACTTTTTTATTTTTGCATCCTGTGTCTGTTTTCATCTAACAAGGACATTTGATAGTTTAAGTTGGGGGTAGGCGTTTCATTTTATCAATTTAGTTTCTGTTTTAAAAAAATGTGTTTTTGAGAAATTTAATTTAGAATTATGAATCTTGTACCCCAGATAAATGAAAGCGTGTGATTTTTTAGTTGCTAAAATTTTTATGAAAAATGGACTACGGACTTGTACACTCAGTTTTTATGCACTGCAAACTCAGCTGTTTAATCGATTTTCATAGTAATGAATGTTCCTAGTGAGAATAACTTAAAAAACAAAAAAGTGGAGACTTAACTCTTGATGAGCTTTTGAGACTATTTGTCTTTTTTAAGGATTTTTCTACATTTACTCATTTTACATTTTGTTTCAGTATGCATTAGTCGTTGATTAATCTCGTTATTCATTTATTTTGGCAAAGAGTTGAGAACATTATTATATAGCTCATTTAAAATTTTTTAAAAATAAGGACCATGCAAAAAAATTATGTCAAATTTGGGAAAATATTTTAGGTCATGTTTCTATATTTGGGTATACTCGTATTTTTTCAATTCAATTAACTTTAGTCTCTCTTTTAAACCTTTTACATGTAAACTTTTTTTCCCTTGTTATATCTGAAAATGTTATGTGAACAGGTTAAATAACTATATGAGTGCAATAAAGTCTATAATAAAAAATATGAAAATGTATGTAAAAAAAGAGAAAAAAAAAAGGAAAAAAAAAAAGAGAATGAATACAAAGGGCAAAGAAAATGGACAACTAAATGGTCAAAAAAAATAGAGATGATTGAGTAAATGCCAAAATATGAAATTATGTAGAGTATAAAATCAAAAGTTGGTTTTGAAAATGGTGAATGTGAGCAATAATTGAAGAAAATAGAGAATTAAATAATGTTTAGCAATTAACCTATTTCAGATATTATATACACTCAACTCTAGCTTAAATACACATTTTTCTACCTAACGTTACAACAAAAAATGAAAATATATTTGATCACAAGAATGACATGGTTTAATGTGTGAAAATAATTGATTGAAAATGATGAATGAAGCATTTCGTATATTCTCAATAATTGGCAATCTAATCACCAGATTAAGAGTCTTTTTTTTTGAATTCAGCGTCTTTTTGTGTCAAAAGTATACGAAATATATGTGATCTGCTTAAATAACCTTTGCCGCATACCATGAGTACACCAATATATAAACATATTTTTGAGTATTTAATTGTGAGTGATATCATGTGAGAATTAAAGTCGAGATATAGTTTTGACAGAAGTTCAAATTTTAAATGTTCAGAAGCATGATACTGAGGCATGTAGCTTAGACTTCACACACACTAAGTCCAGGTCTGTAAGAAGTTGATTGTACAGATGGTAGTAACCATGAAATTGTACAAATTGATTGTCGGGGGTATGAAATTCACAATTTTAATTTAAATTTTTCAAAATGTACGTAGTTGATGTTTGTGGGTATCATAACTGGAAATCCTCACGAGACTGTAACTCGTCCACTTGGGGTAACCTAGGGGTTTAAAGGCTTATTGCACATGCTAAGTGCAATCGTGTATCCTATGAAAATGGGGGTGTGATCGGTACGTAAAAATGCCAATCAAATATTACAAAGTATGTTTTGCTAAATCTCGATTGTATGTTTAATTATATATTTTAGTAGTATTTCAGTGTTAACATTGGAAAAAGCAAGATGGTGAAAAAATGGTCTAAAATGGATCAAAAGTTGTCAAAGGTCAACAATTCCAATGTGGAAGCCAAAAGTATAAAAACAATATTGTTTCAGTTAGATCTCAAGACCCGAAGACCTGACACCATGAGTGGTAATATCTCAAAGTTTAAAAAATTTAGTAAAAAGGTTCAACGGTGAATAAAATAAAGTTTCAAAAGTTGTTTTGCAAAAAATATGCTCAAAAATGTGTAAAGAAAATTGACATACCTTTACTATTTTGGTTAGGAATTTTTGTACAAAATCAATTTTGATATGAGACTAGAACTATTAGAACGTAGACTTCTTGGGCTTTAATTTTAACACAAGATTGACCCTATTCAGAGTTCGAATGAAAGTATTATGCTCGTTTCAAGTCGGGACAACAATGTAGTCGTGTTTTTACAAAATTCCATCAGAACAAAAATATGGGCGTCTGGACGAAAATTGACCAGAATGATTTGCGTTCGAATAGAAATATGGACGTTCGGACGGAAAAACTACTGTTGAAAAAGCGTCCAGATAGAATAAGACAGTCAAAATTTGATTAAAACTCTGAAACAAGGGGCATGGATCATCTTTATAAATACAAGGCTTGGGGGAATCATTCAATTACTTCCAAATCTTCAAAAATCATATTGAAGACTCATCAAGAGGCAAGTGTGGAGGCTCGGGAAGTAACGGGAAGACGAAGATGGAGGCCCGAGAACTAGTTTTTCTTTAACTCTTTATGGGTTCGAGTCGAAACATGATTGGTTGATCTTCTCTTTCCTAGGGGATGATGAACCTCTAATCAGTATTTTAGAATTAGTTTATATTTATATTTTTTTCTATTCGGATTCAATTCGTTGTATGATTTTGAAACGTTGGTGTTTGATCAATGAATTTTTAATTGGATTATCTAATTTCTATTTTTACTTTATGTGATTGTAATAACGAGATCATGCAATTGTTATATGTTCTTGTTTTTATCCAAAAGTGAGATATCTTATGCTCGGATAGGACAGGTCGTGCCGGGATCACTTGGATGATGCGTGCCACATCTAATATAGGATATGCCGGGTTTAGATTCGACCTTATCATCTTGTTAATCCGTGTCAGTCTTGTAGTCGTGACCTGATTGAATTGAATCGAATGAATGAAATAGAATCTGAATGAAACTAAAATACTGGCTAAGGTAGATTTAAATTTTAAGAATTTTAATTGTCTTTTAGATTTAGAATAATTTTTATTATTTTATTTTATTTAAATCAATCATATTTTATAATTTCAATCAAATTCTATTTCAAATTAATTTTAGATATTAATTTGAAAATATCGTAACTTAGTCTATTTGTCTCCGTTAGAACGATACCTAGACTTAACCACTATTCTACAAAATAGTAGTTAATTTTAAAATTTTAAATATTTATTTTGATACAATATGACAACGAACCATCTACTTTTATAATTGTTGTGAACATATGTTTGGGATGCTACTTAAAATACATATAATTAATTAAAAATAATATTTTTCGACATAGGTATGAGGATCTCACTCTTCTTAAAAATAAAATTTTGCTCTTCTAAGTTTATGAACAAGTGCAACAAGTTTTGGTGTTCTACACTACAGGAACCAACCACAAGTTACTCATAACTGTCAACTCCCAAATATGAGGTGTCAAAAACAGCTATTGAATCATTCCAGGATTAGCTCAACAATAGTATATAAATAACATTTTTTCAAATATAGGATAAACCAAATTTCTCTCACAAAGAATCACCATGAAGACAATTAAAATAGCTAGGTTAAAGAAAAGAGAAGTTTTTTTTCCCCCTCTCACATTATCTTACTTGTGTAAATTTTATATACACTTTTATAAGCTTAAACCAATTGAAGGACTTTATGATTGTAATAAACAAAAGAATTCATGGTCAACATTCAACAAATATTTAAGATCAAATTCAAACCTCCAAGGTTCAAAAGCTTTAAGGTATGTATTAAACACATTAATGGCTCCATGCCATTAACCCAATATTTTAATAACAATAAAATTTGTGTGGAATATTATTTCAATATTCATATTTTTTTAGATAGTAAATTATTAATTTGATTATTTTTATTTTGAAATATATAAAATAAATTTGTGTTAAAATTACAGCAATCACTACCTACTCTTATTTTTAGATTATATATGACATTTTATATGGATATTTTGATCAATTACAACTAATTTTTTTAAAAAAAATTATTTCAAACATAGACATAATTTATTTTTATAATTTAAGAATTTTAATCATTCCTCACCGAAGTGGTTAAACAAAAAATTAGTGAAATGTAGAAAAAAATATCCACTAACCCCTTAATTTTGTGATGACCACATTAAGAAAATTTCAAAGTTAAACAAGCTATATCTGCAAAATTTGAATATTAGTATTAAGTGAATTGTAGTTCTTGAGTTATTAATTTATTTAAAAAAATCATTCTAAATTCTAAATTAATTAAATAATTTAATGAACTAAACCGGTCAAAAGATTCACCAAATCAGAGCATGTTTAATTCTTATAATTGAAGAATTTTAAAATTATATATATACATATTGTAATACATAACTCGAGTTTGTTGCTAGTTACATTTTGGTCATTTCAAAAAAATAAAAGCACAAGGGATTTGCATTCAGGTTCTATTTTTGGAAATTTCGTCAAATTGACTAAACGGAGATGTTTGGGGCTTAGCCGAGATTAAAAAACTATTCAAAATTTCTAAAACATCAAGGCCCTGTTTCTTTGTAGTTTTTATTTTTATTTTTTTCCAAAAAATTATTCAAAAATAAAAAAAATGCATTTGTTAGCAAATTTCAAATAACTATTTTCAGAAAATTGAGTTTAAAAAGGACATAAAAACTGAAAATTTTGAAAACGTTTTAAAATTGTTTTTATTTTTCTCTCCATGTTGCAGAATTTGATGTACTGAGAAATAACACTCAACTTTGACAACCAAACGCATTTTCTCTTTTTAAAAAACTTTTAAAATATTTTTTGAATATAATTTTTTGAAAATACAACCAAACAAGTTATTGGTTTTTTAGAAATTTAGTTTTCCAGAAAGAAGAAAAAAATAAATTATTTGAGATAATTTATTGGGAATAATTTTCCAACTTTTTAAAGTTTTTTTATTAAAAAATCCAATATTATCTTATATTTTACTTTTAAAATGTAGTGTTTTAGATAACGATACAACTTTTGTTATGAGTAAAATTGACTTTTTATTAAAAAATTATAATTATTTTATTCAAAAAATAAATTATTTGCTATGAGTATAATCTAATCAATTATACATAGAAGACCAAATGAAATAGCCATTGATTGGTCATTCATGCATTCGTTCATATATCACAAGGTAGTAATTTATATGGTCGTATATAATGTCTCGATCAACCGTAAGCTGTTAGAGCAGTCGACTGACATACTCATACAAAAGGAATGAAAGTTCAATTGCTCTATTTACTCCGTAAAAGGTACCGACAATATATCTAGAGAAACACTCTAAAACACTCAAACGAGATACTAATGATGGACACACACACATATATATATATATATATATATATATATATATATATATATATTTATTTTAGAGTAACAAAACTTTTAAATCACTTCCAATTAA
>JAOTRH010212310.1:0-10839 GCA_034768845.1 Heliamphora exappendiculata | reverse complement strand
ATATAGAAAGAATAAAAATAAATAAAAGTAACAATAAAGAATTGAACAAGTACTTTTAGAAATGTTTGATGACTATGATTAAACAAATTAAAATAAGAAAAAAATATAATCTAAATAAAAAATAAATAAAAGAAATAGAAAAAAAGAGAATGGAAAAAATAAATATATCATAGACCATTTATTAATGTTGAAAAATAAAAATAAAAATGAAATAAATCTACCTTACGCCATCTGGTTAATAAATCTATTTTTAATGGACATTCTAGTTTTAAATTCTCTTTCCTATGTTTGATATCAATTTTTAAAGCGAGAATCATCATTCTACTAAAATAGCTACTCGATTAAAAATTGGGAATATAATTGGAATTATATATTTTTTAATCCTTCCTACAATCTAAAGAATAAGTAATTTCAATCGAACATGAAATCATACTACTCATTACATTATCATCACCACCGCCACTATCACCACCATCATCACCTTTATGATCACAATCACCACAATCACAAACTACCACCACTAACCACAGCCACTCCATTGCCACCACAGCCACGATCACCACCATTTCATCACCCACCACCACCCATCATCATTGATCGACCTACCCCCATATCCATTATCACCATTGCCTCCACAACTTGTTGCCATTTGCACACTGTCACCTCCATTACAACCATCATCTTCACTGCCGCTGTCAACTCCATGCCGCCACCACCATCTTTAATACTTCACCAAGGCCACCATCACCATCACCATCACCATCACCCACCTTCCCACTGCCACCCACCACCCACCTCCCCATCACCACTACCACAACTCTTGTTGTCATCACCACTATTCCCGCTACCACTATTTCGTCACTGCCACCACAGGTCCACCACCACTAACTATAGTCATTGTTGCCATTGTCACTATCACTAATATTGTCAACAGACTCAACACCACCGTCGCTCCACCATTGCCACTACTTTTATTTGTTAATATATAAAAGTTAATCATCATTTGTTAAGAATTTTGTATTATGTTTTACTCTATTAGCTAAATATACAAATTAAGCACATGAGTGAAAATAATTACTTTTCCTCCCGCTATTTTACGTTGACAATCAAATAATAGGATAAGAATGAATATTCTTATTTATTCTACCTTACATTTCATTTTTCCTTCGTTTTTAATTTCACATCATTCTATTAATGCGTATCAAATAAGCAGTTAGACTACAATCATAAAAATAACAAAATTTAGGCATTGAATTAATGTCTAAAATTAGAATCAATATTTGGAATGTTCTCACGTGTTGTTGAGAAATTAATTAAAGATTGTTGGTAATATTTTTGGGGAAAAAAATTGCTTACACAATTTTAACTTTTTTTCATTTTGGTAAATATAGGGAATAAAATAAAATTTCTATAAAATCTCACGTTTTGAATAATCTTAAATAGTTCAGTAAAGAATTAATGGTAGTGACAAACGGTGTTTTTTTGTAATGGTGAGACTTAATTTGAAAATTATGAACTTTAAATAATAAATTAGATTTGTCAAATTGACTCATTTAACCCGTCCAGTGGTTTAAAGTTGCTATTGAAACTAATCGTAAATTCGGAAATTTTGTATTCAACTTCCGATGGAAGTGTCCATAACTTAACCGATATATATAGTTTGCGAGTAATTACAAGTATTCGGAAGTTTACGCTTTAGAGGTGGATCCAAAGACCCTACCTTGAAGTAGTTTGTTAGTTATAAAAAAAGAAAGAAAAAGAAAAAACTGACTGCATTTAAAAAAATAGTTTCTTTTATTACTAATGTTACCCTTATATGTGAAAGAAGAAAAGGCAATTAGAGACATTTTAGATATCTTGTTCAATCCATGAAATTGTACCCATTAGTCTTCTTTTTAATCTCAAAAGTTTGACTTAAAAGCATAACAAATAGACATATAACTTAAAGAAAAAGAATAAAAGAAAAAAGTCTCCAAGCAGGGAGAAAAGTAAATCCCACACAATTCTAAATATTAACATAAAACTTGTTAAAAGTTAATCTTCTGAAATTATTTAAAACTCAAAAATAAAAACTAGAGCCTGCAATAAACATTTAGATACATAACTTTCAATATATATATAAAAAAAATGAAAAACATTAAAACTACTACAAAGCAGCAGCAAAAGTCATACAGCTAACTATTTCAAATTTATATTTTGTGCATTGAGAGAAAAAATTTAGATGAGCGAGTTAAAATGTGACATCAAACTTCTTTTTTATATTTTGTTAAGTCTAAAGTTTTAATGTTTCATAAAAAAACCTAATTTATAATTACATTAATATATATCTCTAGATTAAATTTAGAAATTGATTTTATTTTTTCCCCAGAATATATGTAAGTATTGTTTGGACACAAATATCTTTCTCCCAGTTTGATCTAATCTAACTGAAAGTTTTGATTTTACTCCTACGTTCAAATCATCACCCGTCGTTACCATCACCACCACCAAAGTTACTAGGTCACCATCCGCCGCCACCAAAGTCACCATCAACAACCACGCACCACCACCCAAGTTACCACTTGCCACCACCCACCACCACCAAAGTAAGTCGCCATCTACCACCGTGAAAGTCACCATCCGCCACCACATTTTCCCTCCTATCCTAAACTAACCTCTATCTCTCTCAATGGCTTTGATTGATTTGAAATGGTTGACTTGGTTGAAATCCAACTCCCTCGTTAAGGTGATCAAAAAAGTCCAAACCATTTAAAAGGTTATATAGGTATGGGATGCTAGCTAGTGAGGATGAATATGGTGGGTTTTATTGCCATTACCCTTTATTTCTTATTTGAATATATATATATATGTTTAATTTTTTTTAGTCCTATCTACGATTTGAACGACTCATTTAATGATGCCAACGGATTTGTCGTATTAGAATTTTCTATATAAATATTAAGTATTACGAGATCTAAAATGTTAGGTGAGCGTTACAGTTGTACCTGTCTTGTATTTCTATTGACTTCGCATGTGGACGTATGCTTTAAGCTGAACCACATAAATTCTATGTTCTTATGTGATTACTTGTTTGTTTTTTTCGTTTGATTTAATTTAGTGATCATAACAGTATATATTTCAATCTTACCTCTTCAAATCACATCAAGAAAATAGGAAAGGCTACTATTTGAAATCGATTATGGAGGGGGGCCATTAAGAGAGATGGCAATGGTGTTATCATGTTAAAATGGACGAGCATATCAAACTCTATTGCATAGTCATAGTTTTATCTCAGGAAGTGGCGAAGAGGGATAGAATTAAATTGAGGAAATAGTTTGTCCAGTGGTGTTAATCGGTGTGGACTTGTAATTAAAAAAAGGTTGTGTGCATAGTTTTATCCACATGGATTGTAGTAGTTTGGTGGTCGGCGATGACGAGGGAACGAGTAGATGGTGGTTGAGAGGGAAGAGAAAAAGAGTGTGCTTCCATGGGGTGCATGGTCGGTGGTTGATTTAGTGGTTAGTGGCAGTGGAGGTGCGTGATTGTAAAGAAGTTGCAAAATTCATGTGCGTTTGGCCATAGACGAATCTAAGGGTGATTGTAAAGAAGTGGCAAAATTCATGTGCGTTTGGCCATTGACGAATCTAAGGATAGCAGCCACCCCTCTTTAGTTTTAAATTATTTTTATAATTACGATCGTATTAGTTTGAAAGAAAATAATGTCCGGTAGTGCTATGGTGGGTGGTGTAGACTCCATAATGAAAAGGTTGTGTGCAAAGAGAAGATCCGAAGGGAGTGTACTATTTTGATACTATTTTGGTGGTCGGCAATGAAGAGGAAACGGATGGAAGGTGGTGGAGAGAGAAGAGGAAAAGAGTGCATTTCCATGTGATGGTTGGTGATTGGTGGTGGTAGAGGTGCGTAATTGAAAGGAAGGGGCAAAATCCATGTGCGTTTGGTTATGGATGAATCTAAGGGATTGGATGGAGGCAGCCATCTCTCTTAAATTTTAGATTTTTTTTTCATAATTATTGTAGTATTAGTTTTAAATATTTCAAAATTATATAAACTCGTTCTCTTTTCCTCCCCTCCCATCTCCGCTCTATCCCGCCCCAATTTTTTAAGTATTTAATATCTACTCCCTAAGATATTTTAAGAATTATTCGTCTCTCTAAATTAAAATTCTACATCTATTTCTACTTTTTGGCAACCAAAGGCGATGGGGGCATTTTTGGCTTTCTAAGATTTTCCCCACTTTAGTAATGGATCTTAAGGGCCGGTTAGCTTTCTGAACTGATGGGACTGGATTAGATTGGGCCACTTTTGTCAGCCCACTGTTTGTTTGCAAAATATTGGGCTGCCTCAACCAAATTTGTTCCATTTAGCCTCCATAATTTAAATGCGTGTATTTGATGGTATTGAGGGTCCATTTAATTTCCCTTAAAAGTTCGAATTTTTAATTTTTTTTTATATTTTTGTCTATTCTTTTTAAAATTTTATTAGTTCCTTATAATTAGATAAATTTCAAAAGTAGTTTTTTTATCAAATTTAATAAAAGTTGAATAAGCCACGTTTGAGTTGTCTGAAAAAATTAACTTTTACAAGATTTAGCTTTTTTTTAAAAAAGAGAGAAGACGGAAAAAATTAGATTGTTTGAGATAATTTTTATAGTATTTTTTTTTACTTTTTATTAAAATATTTAATACGTATTTACTTTTTAGTTTTAAATTGTAATTTCGGGATATTGGAACTTTTTTTTTCTTTTTGTGAGAGTTGGTTTTTTTAATTAAGTGTATTATCGTTATTTTATAACAAAAAAAGTTAAAAGTGTATGACATGCGTATAACCTTTTTTTTCTTGAAAAAGGAAGTTAGTCACTTTTAGATATGCCAAACACTACAATTTAAAGCTGATTTTTTTGCAAAAAAAAAAAAAGAAACTTTTTAAAAATGCCAAACATGAGCTAAAAATGAAAAAAGTCATTACAACCGGAGAAGAAACTTTACCAACTGAGTTGGTGGAATTGAATCAGAAAGAAATTTTTTTGATAAAGGGCATAAAATGTAATTGATGCTCATTACCTATTTTTTAATTCGCCTAACAAACTTGGAATAGGATTGGATTACATTGTTGGAAAAATTAGTACACTTATTGTCCATTAGCAGTAAATAAAATAAAACTACAATATTAAACTTATAGACCGTTTGATTTTAATCATAAAAGTAGATCAAGACTAACGTTTGACGCTATGTCCTTAAAACAGATTCGTCCCCATTACGGTATTTTTGGTGTTACGGACGTCTATCTTCTAAGATACAATGATATGAATCTCATAGAAGAAGCACTATAATCGGTGGGCCTGCCGAACTAAATTATGTTTTGTACTCCCTTTACAAAGACTCCGACACAATATATATAATGTACTCCACATAAAATATGTTCCAAAAATAAAATAGAATCTCGAAATATATAGAGAAACTCGTGACTATTCAAAAAAGTCACTAAAAATGGGACACACCTATTCGGTACTACCAAAAAACATAACTCTAAAATGGTAATTATAAAATACCATCTTCAATTAATTCTCATTTATATTAAAAAAATAATTTTAAATTAATTTTTCTAACAATCCCCCATAAGAATGAAAATAAATTAGATTAACTATACAAACGAAAAAGTAAGACTATGCAGACACAAAGAAAGTACAAGTGAAATTTTTTTATATATGGATAGGTGATTTTTGGCCTTGAACATGCTCATGTGATAAACTATCAAATTTATTGGTTAATTAATGGACGTGATGCCTTGAACTGTTCAATCGTTTGTGTAACCCAAGATAATAAAATGCCACACAGATTCTTTTGAACACAATTTTAGCTCTCACGGTTGTGCTCATTTTAGCCCTGGACAATTCCTAATTTCATGAGTGTTTTAGAGAATGTAGTCTTACCATTCTCATAGAAGTGGCAGCTTCTCACCCATATAGGTAAATTCTCATTAGGAGTACCCTGCCATACCCTATTTGAATTTTCAAGATATGAGAATTATTCAAAGCATCGTTTATCCTAAATAATACTTAGGTATCACTGTATTATCATAGGAATGGGTATAAGATATTATCTCCACAGTGATGACACTGAGTCACACACAATTCGGTTGTCTCTTTGAATCTAGATCTTGTAATCTCCAGTCAACTAGGTTGAGTTGCCATTTAGGCGACTCTTAATTCATAGGCTTTAATCTCATTCCCTTCAATTTATCAACTAACTCTCTATACAACTTATAGGTTAACGGATCCGCGATTTTATCTTCTAACTATTTATAGTCAATTGTGATATCTTCATTTGAGAGCTGTTATTTTTTAGTATTATGTCTATAACGATTATGTCAAGACTTACGGTTATACATATTATTTTGTGTCCTTCTAAATAATAACTGTAATTCGTTGGCACATTGTGCAACCACATTAAAATATCATCACTTTAAAGCAACTTGCTTCTTCTTATGCTTTATCTAAAGCGATAAATTTAGATTCACTATGAATCATACTGTATACATTTAATTTGAAGAATTTCATAACATAACTGCATCTTTAAGCATGCAGATATTCAAATTGCATTATTTCACCCTATAATTTAGGGTCCCCACATTTCTATGGTAACTCAAAAAATTATCACCCTGATCATTATAATTTTTGACATGATTAATATACCCAAATAAATATCAATGTCATAACTAATAACTGATAATTATGATAAATCATAATTTAATACCTACATAATATATCACTCCATCTCTTTCGCCATAAGAGATTCACAAAATTTATCTCTTTAATTTCAAGAGATAAGCCTTCACAATTCATTAATGAAATGATAAAATTCTCTAATTTTACAATTGTCAAAGAAATTGTACTCTTAAATCATGATTTTATACTTAGTGCAACGATGACCACGTATTCTGCCAAACAATTAGATCCCACTATAGCAAAATCAAATTCACATACTCATTTTAAGAATTAGCTTAGTGTATAGTTGTTTAAGAATAACTAAATTCTAAAAACTAAACTTGATCGTGTCCTTGTATCCAAATAAGGATTTAATTATCAAAAGATAGGACATTCACATGTATTTGGGTTAAAACCAAATACGTTACATCCTAAAATAATATTAGAATTCTTATTTAATTCAAACTTGAATTTAAGTTTAACAACCAAATAAAGCCTGTCATCATTCAAAAAAGATTAATATAGTCCAAAACTCACAATACATGATCATGTATCATAAGTAAATCAATATCGAGAACATTGATTTGAAAATAAATATAACATCTGAACATTTTTCTTTAAATATGCAAACAAACAATAATCATCATAATTATTATTCGCATATAAAAAGACACATATACAGGTGACAAATTTTGCTCACATAAAATGTCAATCAAATTCAGATCAAGAAACCCATTTGTGTACAATTCACAAATTATAACTTTTATTTAATTGTCTAGCAATAAATAAACCCACAGAAAACTACAATTAAATTTTTATATTTCAAAAAATTTTAAACACTTGACCGGAAATAGCAAATTAAATTTCAAGTCTACTGGATCAAACCATGCTCCAATCGGACTTTATACGATCGTTCAAGAGCCAAATAATGCAATCTGAACATTGTGGCACAATCAAACAATGTCTTCATGAAACCCAGAGATGAACACTGTTCATCATCTTCCTGGACTGCTCATTCGCCGGTTCGAAAAAATATTTCCTTAGATCTCCTTCAATTTGAATCCAATCGATGCAAACAAAATACCCTCATAAAGATATTGAAACAAAGATTCCAATAATGCAATTATCATGCTCCAAAAAAAAACAACGACGAGCTTGAAACCCACAAAGATAAATTTCAAAGCAATCAAAGACCGTTTCACCAAATCACCATTAAAGTCTAAGCAAACATTTTGAATACGAACTGTTTGCAAAACGTGACACTAACCAAACAGAGCCTTATGATGAAACGCTGGGAACAAACGACGGATCCCTATGCATCATCATCCCCTGATGCATCATCGCCATTCCGGAAAACCGACCTTAGGATTGTTTGGATTCAAGAAAAACTTAAATTTGGATGAAAAGGACTTAAACTGTCTTATTTCTCGCAAACCATAAAACAGTTAATTTATGGATTATTTGGTGGGTTGGATTGGATCAAGATAGCACAATAATCCAAATGATACACAAAACGACTTTTTTCCTAAGGGACTAGGGAAAACTAAATCAAATAACAGTTGTCACATATAACAAAACCGAAAAAAATAAATCTTAAACCCTAGCTCCATGAAAACAATAAAACTAAAGACACTCCATTTTGCACTCCTTTTAATATTTCATACTCACTTGTTGTAAGTAATGTTATTGTAAGACATGCAACTTATGTAAGTATAGAATACAAAAAAAAAGAGTACAAAATAGAGTGTCTGTCGCACCACAGCCATGAAAAAACAAGAATGGCACAAAAGGCAATAATTCTATCTTAAAGATTGTTAGAAAAATTAGTACACTTATTGTGCATTAAAGGTTAATAAAATAAAATCATAAAATTAAACTTATAGATCGTATAATTTTAATCATGAAAGTAGATCAAGACTAGCATTTGACGATATGTCATTAAGACAGATTCGTTCCTGCTATGGTGCATACAGTGCTACGAACGTCTATATCCCAAGATACAATAATATGAATCCCACATAAGAAGTATTGCAATCGGTGAGCCTGTCAAACTAAATTATGTTTTGTACTCCCTTTACACGGATTCTGACACAATGTATGTAATGTACTCCACATAAACTATGTCCAAAAAACAAAACAGAACCTCAAAATATATAGAGGAACTTGTGACTATTCATAATAATCACCAAGAAAGGAACACACCTATTCAAACCGAATAGATACCACCAAAAGACATAACCCTAAAATGTTAATTATAAATTATTATCTTCAATTAATTCTCATTCACATTAAAAATAATAATTTTAAATCATTTTTTCCAACATACATAATTTCAAAATTTATGCAGGCTCTTCACAAGCAACAATTTGGAGAGATTTTTTTTATTTTTTTTAAAATTGGATATCTTGTTCATATTATTCAATCTCGTACTTTATACCTAATCGATGTGAGAACATGAAAATGTAATTTCTATTGCCAACATTTGATTTCGAATGTCGCCTCTATCAAAATGGTCGAATTTGACAAAATCTCAAGTCATTTTATGTAGAGGCATCGCCATAGAAAACACTGGATTTGAATTGTTGGTGCACATCTTCTCGATAAAGAAATTTTTTTGTTACATAATCTTTTTTGCTACTGAATGGCTTGATAGAGATAGTTTTGAGTCATATTAGTTTTCGAAATACAGTCTTAACCCTTATCAGATGGTCTGTATCGGGTTATAGCCAAAAATATCGTTAAAGTAACGAATTAAGGACTTAATATTTTGTTTTTGTAGAATAAGAACAAGAAAGCTACTTGAATAGAAAAGAGGAGAGAGAGAGAGAGAGAGAGAGATTGCACTTCAAATTTGGAGGTAAAAGGGATGAATCTGAATGGTTGGATCCAAAGCTTATTGATAGACTTGTCACCACTTGATCGGATGAGTCACACTTTGCAATTTCATCCTATCAGCTTTAGTTCAAATTTGATCATCAAATTATATATATGAATGGTGCGAATTGTGCATCACGCCAGATGGGTATCTTAATGGGTATACCTGATCAATGACATGTGTCTCTTAATCCACTCAATCATTCAATTAGCAACAATGTTATGAACCCATAAACAAAATATAAAAATTTGTTTAAAAAGTAATTTAGATAATTAAGATTCACTTGAAATACGTTTCACATATGCAATTGTAACAGCCAATAACCACTTGACGGTTAGCTAATTTACCTTTCACGTGCTACATCATTGATGCCACTATGGATCTGGTCCTTGCCACATCAGTGCCATATGGTCCAACTGGCAAATAGAAAGGTGTCATCAAATGCTACGCTACCTTGGGCTCAGGGCACCGATTAAATCAAGCTTGAGACAATGCCAAGCCACTTATGAACTTAGCTTGAGTCATTAAAATAATATTTTTAAAAAAGTTTATATATATATATATATACACATACATATATAGTGACGATCTTTATATTTTCAATAGTAAGAAATCACTCGTGTTTAAAGACACTATTTATTAGTATATGATATGATTCAAATATTAATTTTGAACAATAATTAAGAATAAAAAATAATTTAAAGCAATAATATACTAAAAAAGTTAATTTAATCACAATTTAAAATTTTACTAAAAGTTGGGTTCATTCAATTAAAAGTAGAATTCACTGAAACCCAAAAAAAGAAACCACACTCCATTTTTTGTTATTTTTATTTTTTTTTCTCCTCTTACTCCTACCTTTCTCTCCGGCTATTAGATTAGAAAAATCTCAATCTTTTAAACTGTCATATAGGATAAATATCACATCAATAATCTTTTAAAATGTAATATAGATGGGAAAAGTAATAAATATTTTGTCAAAGTTTTCTCACGAACACAGAAAGTTTATGAAAAAATATAGCCTAAAGTAAATCCATTTTATTTTAATAATCCTGGCAATTGATTTAGTAAATAAAATAAATTAGGCCATGATTAAATTAACTAAGGATTTAAATTGATAGTATTTGAAATGGAAATAGAAAGGAGAGCAATGCAATTCGAGAAACTATATGGTAAGTATTCGAAATTGTTAATAACTTTATGGGAGTTCAATGCAATTATCTTTTGGCAATGCTATTGAAGAAAGAAGAAACTATATATA
>JAOTRH010212278.1:13803-24386 GCA_034768845.1 Heliamphora exappendiculata | reverse complement strand
TTCAACTGGCAGGTATAAGTACTTAGTATAAAGGACATCTTCAATCCATGATTTTCATATCGAATAATTTGATAAATTTACTTTAATCATAATACCGGATGATTCCTCCATTTAATCAAACACAATAACTGAATATACATTGACCGTATTTGAAATCGAGCTCTGATACCACTGTTGAAAAAAATTAATTAAAATAGTCTACAGCGGAATAAATATTTTTTTTCTCATTTTGTGCGTGATTAAATAAGATCAATAATACCATAATAAAAATAAATAATAATTAAAGAAACTACAAGACGCCAATTTTTACATGAAAACCCCCTAAGAAAAAAAATCACGGGGTCGAAGTCCGATTCTAAATTTTCATTATATCAAAATAATGGGTTTACAGAATTAACTCTCTAGGCATACTTAAAAGATGACAACATCAATAATAATATTCTCGGGGACAATAAAATATTGAATATTCTTTATCGTAAGGTAGATGCCGATTGAATAAATAAAATCAAGTTTAGATCTCACCAGTTGACAATCGATACCATTAGATAACAAGAATCAAGTACCGATAATATGTCTCTAAAATTTTACAATGATCAAGCTTTATTTGACATCCGATCCGTACATAAAAATGGATTGCTTCTTCCACAATATTCTTCTCGGCAGCCGCAGCTTTTTCACAGTTGCAATTCATTGGAGAATTGATTCCCCCTAATCTGTTAATTGATCTCCACCGAAGCCCCTTGAGAGGTGTTTTTATATGCCTAGCCTATGATGGCTTTTGCTCACCAATTAGACTTTTAAAAGAATATGAATTCTAAAACTTAACCAGTAACTTTTATTTTTTTACTTTTTTTTTCTTAATTTGAGTCACCCCTTAATGGGATGGACACTAACAAATTTGTAGGCAAAAAAATCATAAACTAACCCAAAACGTACGATTCTTTATTTTTTGAATTCGAAACCAAACTAATCTATTAAAACTGTACCAGACCGATCGATTAATATTTGTTCAAACTAGTTTTTCGATTCCATTGAATTTTTTTTTTGGAACACTTCTAAATAAGCTTACCTTTCTTTCATCGTATTAGTTCTGTTTTTTGTGTTTCTTTTATCTTCATATCTACTTACCTTTCTTTCATCGTATTAGTCTTGTTTTATGTGTTGAGATGTGAAGAAAAATCCAGTTTTGGGTTAGACCGATCGATCGGTCATGTCTGCAGCCAAGAAACCGAAAGTAGTGAAAGACCGTTTGATAGATCGATCGATCCGTCTTTAGACCGATCAATCCGTCTATGAGATCGAACGATCGGTCTGTGCGAGAATGACTTTATAAGATGCTAGGGTTGCAGCCGCCGTGTAGAGAGTTTATGTTTTAACTTCTGTTCTTCTGTAATTTCTCTCTCAGACCTTCTTCTCCTTTTGTAACCTCCATTCAATAGTGAAGTGTGTGATCCCGTGGACATAGGCACAACTTGCCGAACCACGGAAACCTAGTGTTTGTGCGTGCGATTGTCTCTCTTTCTCTCCTCTTCATCGTTAACTTATTATTTGTGTGATTGTGATTGATCTTGGACGGGATTAGTTATCGCGTTCTAATTTCCAACAACTGGTATCAGAGCTCCGAGTTAGGAGGTTGAAGATCACGACATGGCAGACGATGGAAAGATCAAGATCGAGAAGTTCAATAGTTCGAACTTTGCCCTTTGGAGGATGCAGATCGAGGACGTTCTGTATTAGAAGGACTTGTTCCAACCGCTATTTGGGGAGAAACCGGAGAAGATGACACATACCTAGTGGGAGATATTGGATCGAAAGGCATTGGGGACCGTGCGACTCAGTCTCGCACCATCGGTGATCTCTAATATCGCAAAAGAGAAGACGACGCGATAGGCTTGCTGGCAGCGTTAGAAAAGATGTATGATCAGTCGCCCTCTGCATCAAATAAGCTATACCTGATGAAGAGGCTATTCAATCTAAGGATGGCGGACGATGCCATTATAGCGGAGCATCTCAACGAGTTCAACTCCATTGTAAACCAATTGGAGTCAGTTGAGATCAATTTTGATGATGAGGTTAGAGCCTTAGCTCTCCTGTCCAGCTTACCAGAAAGCTGGAGCGGCTTGGTTGTCGCAGTTAGCAACTCCTCGTCCAAGCTGAAGTTGGAGGAGGTTGTAGGTTTCATCTTTCGAGAGGAATCACACCGCAGATCAGCGGGTGAAGGATCAACATCAGGGTCGGCATTGAACGCCGATAGTAGAGGGAGAAAGACAGATAGGAAGAATCAAAGGGGCCGAGAAAACCATAGATCCAAATCACAGGGTAAATCGCAGACTTGGGAGAAGTCAGCTGGATGTTGGAACTGTGGACAGAAAGGCCATCTGAAAAAGGACTTTAAAGCTCCGAGGAAGCAGCACGACGACACGAATCATGGTGGTAAGGCTTCTGTTAATGTTTCTGATGAGAAAAATACAGATGCTTTGATTTGTGCATTGGACTGTCAAACTGAATCATGGATTGTTGACTCGAGAGCATCATTCCATGCCACTCCCCGCATGGATATACTTCACGGGTATGTGAAGGGAAATTTTGGGAAAGTCTATCTGGGAGACGACGAGGCTTGCAGTATAGTTGGGAATGGTGAAGTACAGATCACACAGGCTAACGGTACAGTACTGAATCTGAAGAACGTTAGACACGTGCCAAGTTTAACGAGGAATTTGATCTGAGTAGGCCAATTGTCAGAATCTGGAATTGTGACGACTTTTGGGGGAGATTTCTGGAAAATGAGCAAAGGGTCATTAGTTTTGGCTTGAGGGAAGAAGGAGGGTACACTATATGTTTTCTCGGGTTCCTACAGTAGCATAACAGTGGCAGCTTCAAAAGGAGACACCAGCACGTGGCATAGGCGTCTTGGTCAAATGAGTGAAAAGGGGATGAGAGTTTTGGCACAGAAAGGGAAGCTACCGGGTATTGAGTCAGTGAACTTGGAATTCAGTGAAGATTGCCCCTTCGGAAAACAGAAAAGGGTCAGCTTTACAAAGCAGGTGAAGACTTCAAAATCAAACAGGTTGGAGTTGGTGCATACAGATGTATGTGGACCCATTTAAGTACCCTCTATCGGTGGCTCAAGGTATTTTGTAACTTTCATTGATGATGCTACCAGAAAGTTATGAGTTTACTTTTGTAAAAATAAATCAGACTTGTTTGAAATTTTCAAGAACTGGAAGGCATCTGTAGAAAATGAGACAGGTCTGAAACTAAAGTGTCTGAAGTCTGATAACGACGGCGAGTACTGCAGCAAGAAATTTAAAGATTATTGTGCAGCTAATGGAATTAGGAAATTGAAAACTGTTCCGATAAAGCCGAGACAAACGGAGCAGCAGAACGCATGAACAGAACGATTATGGAACGTGCCCGGAGTATGAGGCTACATGCCGGGTTGCCAAAGCAGTTCTGGGCAGACGCAGTGAACACAGTAGCATACTTGATTAACATGGGGCCTTCAATTGCACTGAATTGTGGTTTACCAGAAGAAGCTTGGACTGAGAAAGAGGTAAAGTTTTACCATTTATGCATTTTTGGTTGCATAGCCTATGTGCATGTTGAGTCAGAGAACAGGGAAAAGTTAGACCCCAAGTCTCGAAAATGTGTTTGTGGGCTATGGTACAGATAGTTACGGTTATAGGCTGTGGGATCCAGAAAGCAGAAAAGTTGTGAGGGGTATGGATGTTTTCTTCAATGAGTCAGGTTTGTATAAAAACAGACAGGATCAGAAGGATGAGACAGTAGACGAGTCAGACTATGCTGAATTTGAGGGATCGTCTAGCAAAGTCTTGGAATCCCAGGATGTGAACAGACAGCCAACTCCACAGGCAGACCCACAGACTCCCACAATCAGGAGGTCTACTAGAGTCAGCAGACCTACAGTTAGATACTCACCTTCTTTGCATTACCTGCTATTGACAGACAGTGGTGAACCAAAATGCTTTGAAGAGGCTTTGCAGATAGAGGCAAAGGGCGAGTGGGAGCATGCAATGGATGAAGAGATGCAATCTCTGTCATCCAACAAGACTTGGGATCTGGTTCAGTTGCTCAAGGGCAAGTCAGCACTGCATAACAAGTGGGTCTGTAGGTTGAAAGAAAGGCTGATGGTAGTAAGCGGTACAAGGCGAGGCAGGTAGTCAAGGGTTTTCAGCAGAAGTCGGGAATTGACTACACAAAGATATTTTCACCAGTTGTGAAAATATCCACCATCAAGATTGTTCTGAGTATAGTGGCTACAGAAGACTTGCATCTGGAGCAGCTAGATATCAAGACAGCTTTTCTCCACAGTGACCTGGAGGAAGAGATCTATATGCGGCAGCCACAGAGGTATTCGATCAAAGGGAAGGAGGACATGGTGCGCAGGCTAAAGAAAAGGTTGTATTGACTAAAATAGGCTCCTAGGCAGTGGTACAAGCGGTTTGATAGCTTTATGGTAGATATAGGGTTCAATAGATGCCATGGTGACCATTGCTGCTATATCAAGAGGTTTGACAACTCGTATGTGATTCTTTTACTGTACGTAGATGACATGCTGATTGCAGGCTCTAGCATGGATGAGATTGTGAATCTCAAGGCACAATTGTCCTAGGAATTCGCCATGAAGGATTTGGGAAAAACCAAACGGATACTTGGGATGAGGATCAGCAGGGATAGAAAGAGTCAAAAGTTAAGACTTTCGCAGTCGGAGTATGTTGAAAAGGTCCTGCAGTGTTTCAACATGGAATGTGCTAAACCAGTTAGCACACATTTGGGAAGTCACTTCAGACTCTCAAAGAAACAGGGAGTTATCACAGATGAAGACAGGAACTACATGGAAAAGGTACCGTACACGTCAGCCGTAGGTAGCTTGATGTATGCTATGACCTGCACGAGGCCGGATATTGCCCATGTAGTGGGAGTTGTGAGCAGATTCATGTCAAATCCGGGCAAGGAACACTGGGAAGTAGTGAAGTGGATTCTGAGGTATCTCAGGGGTACTATGGGATATGCTTTGTGTTATAAGGGCTTAGGGATTCAGTCGAAAGGGTTCGTGGATTCAGACCTAGCTGAGGACATTGACAGCAAGAAAAGTACAACATGGTATGTGTTTACTCTGGGTAGTGCAGCAGTAAACTGGGTTTCCAGATTACAAAAGATAGTGACAATCTCTACCACCGAGGCAGAATATGTCGCAGCCACTGAAGCGTGTAAAGAGCTAATTTCGCTAAAGAGTTTCTTGAAAGAATTGGGAAGAGGCTAGGACATGTGTCAGTTGTATAGCGACAGTCAGAGTGCTATACACCTGGCAAAGAACTCGGCATTTCATTTAAGGACCAAATATATTGATATTAAGTATCATTTTATTTGGTCTCAACTGGAAGATGGGCAGTTCAATATGGAGAAGGTTCATACGAACGAGAATCCAGCAGACATGTTCACAAAGGTTGTGACAGTGGAGAAACTGAGGCACAATTCAGCTTCTATTGGCCTTCAGGGATAGGAGACAGGAGGTTGGGCCACACAGGTTTGAGTGGTTGTTGTTGGTTTCAAGGTGTTGATGAAGCTGATGGAATTTCTCGAGGCTTGGAGTGGTTTTACTTCAAGTGGGAGAATTGTTGAGATGTGAAGAAAAATTCAGTTTTGGTTTAGATCGATCGAACGGTGGTTTAGACCGATCGATCGGTCATGTCTGCAGGCAAGAAACCGAAAGCAGTGAAAGACCGCTTGATAGACTGATCGATCCGTCTATGAGACCGATCGATCGGTCTGTGCGAGAATAGATTTATAAGCTGCTAGGGTTGCAGCCGCCGCGTAGAGAGTTTTATATTTTAACTTTTGTTCTTCTGTAATCTCTCTCTTAGACCTTCTTCTCCTTTTATAACCTCCATTCAATAGTAAAGTATGTGATCCTGTGGACGCAGGCACAACTTCTCGAATCACGAAAACTTTGTGTTTGTGCGTGCGATTGTCTCTCTTTCTCTCCTCTTCGTCGTTTACTCAGTGTTTGTGTGATTGTGATTGATCTTGGACGAAATTAGTTATCGGGTTCTAATTTCCAACATTTTGTTTTTGTTTTATCTTCATATTTTATTATATCAAGCCTTTATTTAAAGTTTCATCATATAACATCATGGCAAACAAGAGATGATAAGAACATAAAATAATTGTAACATTATTTTATTATTTATATAGCAAACAACTCTTCATTAACTTTGGTCAATATGAAATTAATCTGTCTTTCCTAAATCTAAAATATTTAAACTTAATCCACTTGTTTGATTAAAAAATGGTGGAAATAATGCTATATATATAATATTATATTTATATGTTTGATATTTATTTATTTAATATCAAAAAAAATAAATTTATTTGTTTACATATTAACACAGATAATGCAAATAGATAAATTTATCTGTTTGCATATCAACACAGATAATATAAATAGATAAATTTATCTATATTATTTATACGTATTTTAAAAAGTTACAGATAAATTTATCTGTATTATTTATATGTGCTTTCAATAAAACAGATAAATTTATCTATATTTTTTATACGTGTTTTCAATAAAAGATGCATAAATTTATCTGTATTTTTTATACATATTTTAAAAATACACAAATAAATTTATCTGTTCTAAGGTATTTTTGTCCTAAAAGAACATTCGCGTTAAAACTTTTATGAGGATTAACTTTGCTCATTAAAAAATTTTATACTTAATAAAAAATAATAAATAATTTATAAATTAGACTGTTCATCAATTTTATGTTTATTTTATAGTTAAAAATTTAAGCATTTTATTAATTGAGATACTTTTTTTTGCTTGGTCCTTCTGTCCCAAAATTCTAGTTCCACCCTCGGTAGAAAGTGAAGTAAAAAAAAAAAGAAATAATAAATTCTTGTATTCGTTTGATTTGGATAATTTTTTCATAATAAACTAATAGAAGATTTTTAAATTTTAGTTTGATAAGCATGAAAGTTCCAAAAAGTTTATTTTATTAATTTAAATTGCTTATATATTTTTTAAAGAAAAATAAATATTGGTAGGAACCAGGGAAAAAATTTAAAAATAAGATAATTAATTCGTATTTTCACGGAAAAGTGAATTTTTCTTGCATAAATTTAAGTTTCAAAGTTTAAAAGAGTTAGTACAAAAAAATTTATTTTTTATTAATTTTTTTGGTTTCTCTACTAATCCAATTGTTAATTTGTTTCTTCTTTGTCTCACATTTTTTATTATTATCTTATCAATCAAACCAATTCTTGACTTTAGGATTATATGTTACCATGGTAAGTTTCAACTTCCCTACCCTTTATTCCTCATATACCCACTGTACCAAATGTTTGGGAAGAAACTATTCTTGATGATGATCCCAACTTTAAATGGGATTATAAATAATAATTGCTATACTTGATTATTGATTATGTACTAAACTTTAAGATAGGATATTGATAATTGGTTATAAAAAAATAATTAAAAAAAGTGTCATGTTAATTATTGTTTAATGGGTGATAGTTAATAAGATAATGAGAATAAATTTTTTTAATATTAATATATTTTTAAAGTTAAAATATAGCACTTTTACAAATATCAATACACTTTATATAAATATTTATATATTATAAATTTATTATTTATCGTTTAATAAATAATAATTTGTATTTTAAAAAAATAAAAATAAATAAATATATAAGTGGCCAAGGCCTTTGCCGTCGCCATTATTAGGTTTGCGGCGCTAGCATCATGAGATTTTGGATTTAGATCCAATAGATTACACCCATGCCATCCCCATGGATTGGGCCCAAAAATGAACTCTAGGGCTCTCTTTTGAACTAGTTCTTGTTTCCTTTGCCTTTTTTATTTCTTATTTATTTTTATTTTTATTTTGTTAGAAAGGTTATGAAACCTAAATACATTATAAATTTGACATAATATTGAATAAAGAAGTACACCGAATGTCTAACCTTTCTACCAAGAAAAAGAACAAAACCTCAATGGAAGAAGAAAAAAAAAACCGCATATAAAAAAAAGAAAATCTCAATGTAGAGAGGATCATAAACTTCTATGCATCAGTCATCAATAAATTTAAAGTAATTCATTTTGACTTTCACAATTCCACTCTTCTTCCACAGGAGGCATAAATGGCATTTTAATCTCTAGTCAACTGTCGGGAAAAAAAATTTACTAAAGACATAAGATAACTGCATAGATACAACTTTGACAGTATTGCCGTTGATTTATTTGTGCAGTCTAATAGATGATCAGATCTAAAAGTACTATTTTAGTAGTACGAATGTATAAACAATCCTACCAAACTAATTTAACCTATGCAGTTTATGTAAGTGAATAGATTAAGTTCGGTGAGTTGAGTAAAAAAAATACGAAGATATAAGCTGATTAGGAGTTATATTTTTTTTTAGCACACCATCAACCCAACTTAACTCACTTCTAATATATATTAGTTATCGTATTCTTACATATGAATCCTAATTTCATATAAATATTTATATTTTATATAAAAAATAAATTAGAACATTTATTATTTTAATTACTATGTTCTTTATATTGCGAATATTTTTTTTAATAAGTATGCAATTTAAATATTACTGTTAGAGATATTTAATTAGGTTATTATTATTAAATGACTGATATTATTTTTGGTTGGTCATTTGCTTGACGTGTGTTGACACTCTATTTTTGCTTCGTTTCGAAAAATATTCTAAAAAAGAGAGATTAATCATATTTAATTTATTTTCATAATCATGGAGAAAAAATCAAGGTGATCCATCCTGGAGAACTCAGATCATAGTCATTAACTATAACGAGCTCGCGAAAACCAAAACAAATCATGACAAAAATCGACAGCATTCGACGATAAAACTTTGTGATGTTAGGCCGAAGCATCCACGGTTGGTAAATTGTCTTTCTCAATAGTATATCATCTAGAATATCAAGAACGATGTTTTGTGTGTTCAAACCCAAAACACGCGAATTACTATTTTGCCACCAGGAGGACTCGATGACCCATTTTTAGTCATCTATTATCTAAAAAAATAGCCCGTGGATGATATGACCATGTTCAATAGCACATGCATATCCTTTTTCAGAAAGAATCCATTAATACCGAGTAAAGTCATTTCTGATCAGATTTGACGGTAATTCGGCAGTCTTTTCAATCCAAATACACAGTATTTATTTTAACCTCCTGGGATGAAAAATGTCAGATTAAGGGCATTTTAAATAGACTTTGATGAATTAAATTGATTTAAAAGGATTAAATTTGAATATTTCAAAAAAGGCAGTATCAACACTACATACCAAATGAGTCGACACATTAATTGCTTTATTTAAGATGTTTCAAGAACTCAAGTGAGTCGACACCAAAAAAATTTGGGCCGACACCTCCAATATTAGACTGGGATTCACGTTGAGTTAACACCAATGAATAATGGGTCGACAACACAGTTCATTTGCATGATTCAATTTGTGTTAACCCTAAAGTGTTTTGAGTCGACACTGTGGTACCGGGATTTAGAATTTTATTTAAAAAATAAGAGAATTCAAAAAATATTTAGAAAATACTTTAACACTTTGAAAATTAAATTTTGAAAACTATTTTTGTGAAAAATAGAGTCGCCACTTGATTTTTGAAAAAAACTAAAAAATACAAAATTAGTCATTGATCTTTAAAATGATAACTAGAGAAAATAACCGTAAGGTACGAACTGGGAAAGGTGTTAGGAACCCCGTTTGCCCAACTGCGAGGTTGGTATCTACTAATCATTATTTGTTCTTTAATTAATTAAATTTCTCAAATACATACAAATACAGAGAATAGAAGCGGAGTGAGAACAATCAAAATCAAATAAAAAAATACATATCTTATGTATATAGAAAATCGTAACAAAACAAATAGTAAAAGAAAATCTTATGTCTTACGATATATAATTTCTAATTAAAAGATATATAGAGTAAACCCGCATGCATTATCACTAAATAACCTAAGTTAGCATAAATATGACATGGTACCAAATCAGAAGAAATGTAATCCCAAAATTCTCTAGATTCCAATCAAAATTGCATATGATATTATCAAACAATCAAACATTTTAAATTATCCTAATTATGATTTTAAGCGAAGTAAACAAAAAAACATGCTCCAAAATCCTTAAACTCAAACTAGATCTGGATTTCATGCTAATAGTGAGCAATAAAGGATGATACTAAGAAGAAATTAAATTATAAAAGATTTACTATCAATTTCATCAAAACATTACAACAAAATGCATCATTAGCGACGAAATTTGCCAACCTAGTCGGCAAATGTAAGCTTTTGGCAACCCAAAAAAAATGCGTTGGCAAAACATCCAAAACTAATCTATTTTGGCGACAAAGAATAAATTTGTCGGCAAAAAGTGTGGTGGAAAATTTGCCGGGTACAAATATACATAAGAAAAGACAATTATTAACTTTATCTACATTGAGATTTGAGGAAGAACCTTCATCGTTTATTTGTTTATACTCAACAAAATTTTATACATAACATTATATAATATTT